>JALXFT010004715.1:0-40001 GCA_023376895.1 Aspiorhynchus laticeps
TTCTCGATTGCCAATGTCGTAATTCCTCTCCGCCGGGCTGAGTTTCCTGGAGAAGAAAGCACATGGATGGAGTTTGGGAGGCGTACCCTGCTGCTGCGAGAGCACCGCTCCTACCCCGGTGGTCGAGGCGTCGGCTTCTACGACGAAGGGTAGTTCGGGATTTGGATGGACAAGGAGCGGAGCGCTGGTGAAAGCCTTCTTGAGGGTGTTAATTGCTTCGGTGGCAAAGGGGTTCCAGGACAGGGACTTGGCCTTGCCTTTGAGCAGGTCGGTGAGGGGACTGGTGATGGTGCTGTAGTTAGCAATGAACCGGCGGTAGAAATTGGAGAATCCGAGGAACCGTTGTAACTCCTTGATGGTGGTAGGAAGGGGCCAGGATGAGATGGCCTCCACCTTCCCCTCGTCCATGCGAATGCCACCACTGTTGATGATGTATCCGAGGAAATGTACGGTGGGTTGGTTGAAAGTGCATTATTCTGCTTTGAGGTACAGATGAAACCTCCTTAACTGCTGTAGGACCTCCGCAACGTGTTGGCGATGTTCGGCCAGGCTCCGGGAGTAGATGAGGATGTCATCTATGTAAACTATGACAAACCGGTGAAGGAACTCCCGAAGCACCTCATGCATAAAGCCTTGGAAGATTGAGGGAGCATTGACTAGTCCATACGGCATAACTCTGTACTCATAGTGACCGGTAGGGGTCACGAATGCTGTCTTCCATTTGTCCCCTTTACGGATGCGGATGAGGTTGTACGCGCTGCGGAGGTCCAACTTAGTGAAGATGGTGGCACCGCGTAGTTGTTCCAGGGCGGCTGCGACAAGGGGAAGAGGATACCGGAATTTTACTGTGATTTCATTGAGTTTTCTGTAGTCAATGCAAGGTCTCAAGCCCCCGTCATTCTTTGCCACGAAGAAGAAGCTGGAAGCAGCAGGGGAGGTGGAAGAGACGATGTAACCATGTTTCAACGCCTCCTCAATGTACTCCTCCATGGCTTTCTGTTCGGGAAGTGACAGGGGGTAAATCTTGCCGTGAGGTACTGGCTCACCCGATATGAGGTCTATTGCACAGTCCCATGGCCGATGCGGTGGTAGCTGGGCAGCTCTCTGGGGACAGAAAACGTCACTTAATGGGGCATAACAGGATGGTATGTCGACCGACTGTTTCTCGACAGGGCTCTCTATGGACGTGGAGTGGATGGGCAACGAGACAGGGATAGCGGGTGAGGGTTGAGGCAGATGTGGGAAGCAGTGAGAGAAACAGTCGTCGCCCCACTTTAGGACTTCGCCGGTCTTCCAGGAGAGGATGGGATTATGCTGCACCAGCCAGGGACGCCCGAGTATGATATCCACCGTAGAACCCTCCAGAACCAGTAAATACAGTGTCTCTATATGGAGTTGCCCTATTTGGAGTTGTAGGGGACCCACTCTGTACCTGACGTGACGTCGAGTAAGTGGTTTGCCTGTTATGGATTGAACTTCGTACAAGGTCTCGGTGGTCGAGGTCGAGAGTCGGAGGTGACGGCAGAGGCTTCCGGAGATGAAATTGCCCGCAGAGCCTGAGTCAAGGAGGGCAGAGACAGAGATCACAGTCTTAGAAACAATTAGTTGAGCGCAGGTGGAGAGTGGGTTCATCTTCTGAATAGAGGGCTGGATGGTACTCACCATGGGTCGTGGTGGACGAAGGGGACACGCCAGTATCATGTGCCCACTCGCACCGCAGTACAAGCACAGGTGTTGTGTAAGCCGTCTCTGCCTCTCTGATGCAGTCAGGCGATTTGTATCA
The DNA here is from genome assembly GCA_023376895.1 of Aspiorhynchus laticeps. Lineage (NCBI taxonomy): Eukaryota > Metazoa > Chordata > Actinopteri > Cypriniformes > Cyprinidae > Aspiorhynchus > Aspiorhynchus laticeps. Next base: position 1,784 of record JALXFT010004715.1, read on the forward strand.
GTCTGCATAGGTTCTGGAGGGTTACGAACCTCTGGTGGGCGATTGGGAGGAGGAGCAATGGCTGTTGAGATCCCCGGTGAACAGGATAACATGCGGTGGGAACATCGAATGGCTAGCTGAATGAACCGCTCTAGTCCATGAGCATCATCATAGGCGGCCAGGTGAAGTCGTAACTGGGGATTCAAACCTTGCCGGTAAGCTGTGATGAGAGATGGTTCGTTCCAACCGCTGGCCGCCGCCAGAGTCCTGAACTTGAGTGAGTATTGGTTAATGGACAGAGCACCTTGCTTTAACTGATACAGCTGTTCACCAATGGAGGTATCACCAGAAGATCTGCCAAAGACTTCCCTGAAATGGATCAGAAAACAGGAGAATGATTGGGTGGCGGGACCAGCCTGGTTCCAGATGGTCTCTGCCCACTGCAAGGCAGGACCTGTCAGAGCGGAGATCACAAAAGCTATCTTAGATTGTTCGGTGGGGAACATCTGAGGCTGTAGCTCGATCGTAAGGGAACATTGCAACAGGAAGCCATTGCACTCCTCTGCCTCACCAGAGAAGGGTGCTGGTCGGGCCATGGGACTGGTGAATAGGATCTGTGAAGGAGAACTAGAGACAACAGGTGAAGGTGCAGGAGCAGAAGGTGCCAGAGAAACAGAGGGATTTTGCAATGCCTTCTTTAATGAATCCACAAGCACTTGAAAGGGGTCTTGAACACTCATCCTGTCGATTTTGTTAGGTCCGATCTTCTGTAACAGTGACTGGGTCGAACACGGAGGTAAGTGATAACACAATGAGTTTATTTGACAGGCTGAGGATATATGAGCTGAGTATGGAGACAGAAGGTGAGTTGAACCACTTCAGAGGTTTCCGTGGATAGGTTTGAGGGTAATCTCAGTCTTTGTTTTCCACAGGAATGAGTGGAGATGGAGCCAGGAGTACTGGATTGCCAGGAGCACACACCACAGCGGGAGGATAGCTGACGGCTGAGAACACAACTGGAAGTAGAGGTAGCCGGTAAGTAATACCAGGTAAGTCATAAACATGAATACTCAATATAAGAGATACCAGGAGCAGAGTCCACTTCGTGTATACGAGATCGGACGACTACTGAGGCTGTGGTGTGTGCTTATATGCAGGGCTAGATGAGGTTGGTGATGATGTGCAGGTGCATGTGATTAATACTCAGGTGAGAGAGATCGCTGTAATTGGCTGGGTTGAGAGCCTGACCGATCTGTAACAGTTCCAGGGAGCTTGACAGAATTTTCTAACATTACAGATTCAGCACAACTCAGCAACCACTCAGAACACCACATCAGTGAGTTTTTAACAGACAAGCACTTTTTATTCAGAAAAATTAAAAAATCTAGTTCTTGTTATTGCAATTAATTTACCCTGATCTCATATGAGAAAAGATGTGACTATGCATAAATTTTCCTAAAATGTGAACCTGCAGGTACAAAACTATCTTTTCTCATGAGATCAGACAGAATTAATTATACCAAAACAGATTTACAGCAAGTGCTCCTCAACATTTTAACCTGAAACACAATGGCATCTTATACATATCTCACAAATAGTATGTTTAAATGGATAATGTTGCATCTTTGGAAAGTAAAGTTGACATGCAGCATATTACAAAAGCAAACACTCCTACCATAAAACTCCTAATTGACCCCAGTCTAGTCACGCAATACAGACATCAGGCACTGTTAAAAGAAGTAAACAATTTCATGAGTAAATATGATTCATGCAGCCCAACTGTCAGGCAGAGAAGGACACAATTCCCACTGGGAGCTTAACTAACCTTAGCTGTTTGCCAGGTCATTCCTGCAGGGCTTGGGAGGCCAAAGTAAAGTCAACCCAAAATACAGTGTTTTCCACAGCCCATTCCCATGCTGCTTATTCTAGATGTGACAGAATTGTCTCCAACACTTTAAGACCAGCCTGCTTTGGAAAATTAGCCATATAAAGAGGACCTAGACTGAAAGGATGTGCGGTTAACTTTGGGAGATGTCAGGGTTAGGAGTGCAATAATAGCTCAGGGCGAATATGTTTTGATGTCTTTGAGACATTGTTGATGATTCAGATGTGCATCTGTTGAAAATATTCAGACCTCCCCTGCAGTGTCATTGTCCTGGCAGTAAACCAAGAAAAGCAATTCACAAGAGCGTGAACTGGCCACACATGTATTGATGCATTAAATCTGTAGAAATATTGAAATGAAAGATGTTAGCAGCTAAAACATACTGTATATAGACTATTTGTGTGAAACAAAATAATCAAATGGCACAGTAAATAAAAGATAAACACTGTCACATACTACAGAAGCAGTGCTGTAGTGTTTGTGGTCTGCATGTCAGATGATTAGAGATGATTTTTTAGAGATGAACATATCTGACTGCATCTAGAAACAGACACTACAGAGAAAGCAAGAGTACAGAGAGGTAAATTGTGAGCAAATATCTTTAATTTAAACTGATCTTACAGATGTGGAAAGCAGATTCTGTCCCTACTTTTGAGATGTGGGCAAGGGAACTGGGAAATGTTTTAATACAAAGCTTTAATGTCCTTGGCTCTAAAGTCATGTACAGTGTTACAGCTAAAGGTGTTTGATGTTGTATTTTCCTGTATAGTACCTATTTTTGTGACATTGTGTGTGTGTTGTTTCAAGAAAAATAAAGAGATTCAAAAGATATATATATCATTAATTTAAAGACGAATGACATTTTAATAAGTTAATATTTAGTAATATATTAGTAATATTTCTAATAACAGTGCATTTTTGCTCTGTCAATAAAAAGTGTTAACAATATCATGGCAAAATTAACCATTAAGGTGCTGTCATATTTACAGTTTTCAGCAAATTTTCCCTTGTGAAATCCAGCCATTTAAATAAAAATTTCAAATTTCACTTGAGGGCGAAAGTTTCACCATTCACCGGATTCACCATTTTTTGAATGTTTTGAATGAATCAGTTAAGTGAATGATTCATTCTTAACTCAGAAAGACAGCAAGTTTTGTTTCGGAATGAATTAGTGTTTTTACCGAATCAGTTGAGTGAATGTTTCAGTAACTCACTTATAGAGAATGTAGCTGTATCCAAAATCACATACTCTCACTTCTTTTGAATAAGTTATTACTTGGCGGCCATTTAAAAAGTATTTTCTATATAGTATGAATGTTATCCGGACATAATGAATGTTGTCATTGTCATGTGACCTACCAGCGTCAGTTGCGTCGCTTCACTGCCATTCACAAATCCTCTCCCGTGGCATCATGGGATAGTAAAATGTTGTGGGTAGGAGGCTTGGCTCAGACTTTTTGGACCTTTGCGGTAGGGCTGGAACTTAGTGATTCTGAACTTAATAACATCTTTAATGGATGCCTTGATGACCCCTTGCCTCTTTGAGAGCTCTAGGGACTGAGGGCTCTGGATTTTTGGGTTTTCATTGACTATCTCCAGTACCGCAGCCTAATAGTTATGTCAGGTCAGTCTGTGCCCATGGCAGAACCCCCGGAGAGGGCGGAGTCTGCCACTGCATCTCTGGAGGACAGTGGGGCTTCGTTGTCTCTGTCTCAAAAATGAAGGTCAAGAAGGAGGAGGGCAGCAAAGTCGACACCGGTGGTCCTGAGTCTGGTGGTCCTGGAGGACCCGACTCTGGTGGTCCCAAGTCCGATGGTCCTGGAGGACCCGACTCCAGTGGTCCCAAGTCCGGTGGTCCTGGAGAACCCGACTCTTGTGGTCCCAGGTCTTGTGGTCCTCAGAGGTTGCTACGGAGCCGCCCGATTTCGCTGCTGCTGCCATAATCAAGAAGGCTGTCTTTGCCTTTCACCTCATGGCTGTTCTGCATGCATAGGCCACTTCAGAGTCCAGTCCAGGAGCCCTCAGAGTCCACTCCAGAGCCCGCTGCAGTCCAGGAGCCCTCAGAGTCCACTCCAGAGTCTGCTCCAGAGCCCGATCCAGCTCAGGAGCCCTTAGAGTCCACTCCAGAGCTTGCTCCAGTCCGGGAGCCCTCAGAGTCCACTCATGAACCCGCTCAAGTACAGGAGCCCTCAGAGTCTACTCATGAACCTGCTCCAGTCCGGGAGCCCTCAGTGTTACTAAATTCTCTGGGATGTTAGTTAGGCTGTTACTAAACTCTCTGTTCTCTTCTTTGCAGTCCTGCCTGAGCCGCTAGGGGGTTCATCTGCCTTGTTAGCTCTGCTGAGGTGGTCGTCAACTCTGTCCTTGCTGCCTGCCAAGCTTCTGGCTCCACCCTGGTTGCCCAGCGGGGTTCCTGTTTGGCCAGAGCCTCGCTGGTCTATCCCCCTAAAGTGGGGGTCATGTCACAGGCATCTGCTGGAGTGCCCTTACCACCCATCAGATCAGAGGGCACTCTTCTGGACTATTGTTTGTGTTGTTCCGGACTTTACGTCCCATCACCCCTTGCACTTATTATTGTTCCATTACCGCCAGCTGTGCGTAATTTAGGTTCATTGCCACCTGTATATATGTTGTGTGGTTTGTTTCTTTGGTTGCTGAAGTCTTGTTTTCTGTTATGTGTATCTGTGCTCCGGATTACCTTGTGTTTTGCCTTGTTTTTCCCTGTTTTTGGATTATTGTTTGGGACTCAATAAACTGCACTTGGATCTTCATTGTTTTCCGTGACACAATGTTTTTCACCTACTTGATAGTAAGGAAGTATTTGATTTTGCTTGTTTAATTACCGAACTAATCAGTGTTTTGAACAAATCAATTGAGTGAATGAATCAGTAATTGATTCCATAAGTCACTTTTTTAGTTCAGGAATGAATCAATGTTTTGATTCAGTGACTCACTAAAAAAGATATTCGCTTGTCATAACCTACTGGTGTATGTTTTTTCTTACTATGTTGTATTAGATATCTGCTATTGGTCAATGTTTAAAAGTTATGGACATAATCATTGAGCACACTTATCAGATTTGTCTATTTTAGAGAATAAAAGATCTCAGTTTTATGTACAGAGCCTCCTGCTGACATTTTACAATAGATCAGATATCTGACAATCATCAACATATTAATGAATTTTCTAATCATATCTTGTGATGAACTATAATATATGTATGACAATTAATTGACAAGCTAACCCACATTTCATATCCACTGAGTCATTAACAATGAATACAGGTTATTTAGTGAGGCTGGAACACAAAATTCAAATTTCAAATCTGAGAATGGCATGAATTAATAAACTAATAAAAGTGTTCATTTAAAAGCTCATCCATGTTGGAACATGTCACAAAGCTGGCATAGAAAGTAAAGGCATATCTAAGGAGATATGAATTGATTTGTATGTGTGCACATACGTATGTTTAAATATTTTTAGTGCATAAAATATACATCATGTATCATGTTTAAGAGTGGTGAAGCCCTCATTAAACATGTAGTGGTCTCCAGTGGGCCGGATTTAATGGGTTTGCACTTAAATGTCTCAGATTGGCCAAATTAAAAATTTATCTTTCAGATGCTAATACACAAATTGACTCCAGCATCACTGCAGAGATTGAATAAAAGCTACTTTAACTTTAAACGTAGCTAAGTGAGGTTAACTTTCTCAGTGCCAGCAGAGCGAAAATGCCATTTACTCAGGCAATATTACTGTCTCGGGATCACAGGAGGATTTCTCTGTATTATTCAGTCAGAGAGAGCCTCGAAAAAGACATAAAGCCACAGTATGAGGTGTGGTTGTTAACGTTCTTTAATTTAATGCAAAACACTCTGTCTCTGCCTCTCCGTTCATCTTTTTTATAAGCAGACTGTGCTAATGAAGTGAAAAATTTGTGCAATGCTTGCAATATCACACCCATGAAGTCGTATTTCACCTCGGACAGACTTCAAAGTAAGTTATTTCATGTCTGAATGAATATGTACTCAAGGATATATCTATCCATCTAATACCATATGAAATGTAATCCTTCTCCCAGGAGTGGATGAAAAGATAATTAGTACTTCTCTCGCTCCCTACTGCTATCTTTCCATCCATAGATGATGCTCTGTGTGTTTCTCTCTCTTTTTTCATCACTACACTTATTGAGAAGTGAAATCTTATATCTGATTCGGTTTCCATGGCAGCTCCTGGTGGGGTGTCAATACAGCAAGAGAGTGATATGAGCGAACGTCATGTTTACGTGTGAACGGAGAGTGTGTGAGTGTGTTTGCGAGTGAGAGAGACAGGCAGACAGCGTGCTTGTGGGGATAGACAGATAGGTGTGAGCATGATCAAATTAGCACACTGGCACAGTCCTCTGGAGAAAGAAGAGAACAGGTGTAGCTAAAAATCTAGCTTTCCCTCTTTTTACTTTGCAGTAACAAAAGAAAGAGGGTTAATAAATGCAGGTCTGATCATTTAGATGTGTTTCTACTGCTTAATGCTTTATTTAACATAGAGATGAGTGTCTGTGCTATATTGTGAATAGATCTAATAAAAAGTGTCTGGGTGACATTGCAAAATCAAAAGAAATTAATAAATGTCCTTATTATTTAAGAAAATGAGGCCTATTTTAAGGCCACCATAAGATTTATATTGTGACAATTTAAGCACATTTACCTGCATAAAATCTTCATATACTTCCTCTAATACAAAATAATAATAACAATATTTAAATAGTAAAATTACTCCTACAGCATGGTAGTGTGTGTTGTACCAAATTTATGCTTGCTTCAATAAAAATATTTAATAGTTTTTGATGAAATTGTTTTTGAAAATAGTTTTTTGTTTTTTTTGTTTTGTTTTGTTTTCTGGACAGCATGATTTAGTAATTAGTAATTAGAATAAAATACTGAGAGCTTGGTAGAAAATTATGTCTTGCCTAAACATTTTTACAGATGCTGTACAGTAATGTAAACATGATGTTTCAAACATCAATATGATTTAGACAATGCCAATTACAATGTCGAGATGCCTATAGGAGTCATACGCTCTCAGAAAAAAAGGTACAAAAGCTGTCACTTTTCAAAAGGTACACTTTTGTACCTTATTTACCCCTAAATGGTGCATATTAGTACTTTGAAGGCATATGTATTAGTACCAAAAATATATGCATTAGTATCTAAACTAAAGTGTACTCTATAGTGAAAGGGTAAAGCTTTTGTCCTGTACCTTTTATTTGAGCTTGTATATGAGGCTTATTCTGTGCATGTTGGGAAGGATTTGTTTCATGTTTGTTGGCTGCCACTCCTCATATAGTCAGACTGCATTTCACTTGTCCAGAAAAGAAGAAAAACTGCAGCAGTCATCCAAGAAGAAAGTGGAGGAATAGACATGGCATGAAAAGATTGTTTTTGTGTGTGAATGCGTCCGCTGGTACACTGGCAGTGAATGGGCAATTGGGTCAAAGACCAACTCATGGCGTTTCAATGAATTTAAAAGACTAAAGCATGAAATCTACATTACTTTTGACTCAGGGGCTGACAAAGTATAATGTTTCTGTTCATATTAGATTAACTCAACAACCATCTACATTAGATTTTACAATACTGAAGGACTACCCACAAATGTCTTCATCTTAAATGATGTATGAACATATAGGATTCAAAATGCAAGTATTATATAAAACATTCACTGTACATGCAAGAAAGTAAGGTATTCGGCTTATGCTCAGACCACCTTGTTGGACAAAGTTGCACAAGAAATTGCATAAAATGAGAGGGAGAAATATGCAGAGAGAGAATGTCATTGAATGTTATGTTCAGCATCCAGTTCACTGTTTGAGCATGTGGATGGTACTGACTTGCAGTGCAGCTGTGAACCACATCAGCATTTAAGCCTCCGTTAAGGAGATATCGCATGACATTCCATGAACGCACTAAAACTTTTCTCACGCCACCCTGTAGGCGATCCCTGACCCACGCTAAACAGGATGGCCATCAATCAGGCTTTAAAGTGTACAGTTATGAATATATTATGCTGGTGATTTATTCAATCCCATTATGCATGTGATAACTGAATCGGTATCTCTACCTCCACTCCAGTAGATGGCACCATCCCAAGAGTAATTGTTTGGTGTCATCTTGCTGTCTGAGTATATGCTATTTGTTAGTATTAGAAGACATGCTTTTCCATGATATAAAACAAAGGTGCACCAATTAACTTTAGTTTATGTATATGATATAGAACGGCAGTTTTGGACTTTATACTGATGGTTGTCAGTGTCACAAAAAGTTAAATTACACCTAATAAATTCATAATAAATTCATTAATTAGCTATATAAATTGTATGTATATATATATATATATATATATATATACACACACACACACACACACACACACACACATATATGATATATATAGTATGTACAGAATTTATTGTATATAAACTATATATATATAATTGTCTTTGTTTAATTCATATCCCAACAATCCCACTTCATTAAAAGTTAATGTAACCTCAAGTGTATCATAGTCATGAATATAAAACATCAGGGATTGAGGATTTAATTTAAAACCCATTATTACAGTAGAAAGTGAGTCAGAGTGAATCTTTGTTCTCTTGACACCAGATAATGAAGAGTTTCTGTTTAGTGACTGCCAGGTGTTTTCATTCAGCGTAAGCAAAGGCTGTTTTTGATATAATGTACAATATAGATATACTGTAATCAAGAAACCGGTCTGATTTACTTTTTAGAGAGACTGGAAGAAAAAAGGATTTGGGCCTGTGTGTGTTTTTATGATGCCATCAGCCAATCAGAGTTGTCACTAGGGATGGGTACCGAAACCCGGTATTAAATCGGTCTCGGGGCTAAATTATGAAAGACCGGAGTATCGATAAGCTCTGACGTTATCGGTTCTGCTGTCGGTACTGGAGAAATTATGAAAACACACATTTATTGTTGCTACATATACACATTATCTTGCAAATTCTATCTCACCAGAGTTGCCAGCTGTTTTATATGCAATAATATTCAAACATTTGTCTATGATGCATTTTTGCTATTCGTAATTCAGAAGCAAGATCGCGCTCACGCAGAGGAGCTTCAGCACGCGCAACATGAAAGCCCTGTTTAATTATGATATAATAGAGAACTAACTATTAAAACATATGCACTTTATGCCTGTGGCTGTTATATTAAGCTAAGTTTATTTATTTATTTTTGATTTTGGCTTCTAAGGATTATAGCCGCGTTTCTTCTAGCACAACTTCCTTCCCTTCACAGCGGCGCGCATTCGTTCCTCCCTAAACAAAACTTAAAGTCTGAATCAGCTCAATCGGTGATTGTTGTAAGATGCCGTCTTTACTGTTGCTAAATTGCGGGACATGTTTGATAATAAAACGTTGAAAGCACAATCCGCACAAGAGACGCTGCTCCCCAGGCTGAAATGTGTGTGTGTGTGTGTGTGTGCGTGCCTGCGCAGCGCGCTCCAAAATGGACAAGCAGATTACACTTTGAGCTTCGGGCGCGTCCAAACGATCAAATACACACAAAAATATGTCACAATGGCCAGCTACGAGAGTATTCACTTAAACAGTTTGTCTTAAGTGGACGAGAACTGTTCAGAGAAAATCCGATGTGTGTCAATATATTGCCTTAAAGTGACAGACTGGCGCTTCAATGTTAATCAAAGAAAAAAATGCAAAGAGAAAATCCCCCACAGCTCTTAATCTGAATAACGTTATAGCTTTAATAAGCATTAATCTATACATACAGTGAAAACTATGCAGTGTGCATTTACATTTGATTACTTTTAGATTTATTTTGTAGGCTATTACTTGCCTGAACAGTAATGTTAGTAGACCTTCATGGAAAAATTAAAGCACTGTTTATTTCATTTAATTTGTATATTTGTTTTATTGTATTTGTCAGTTTGTTTTTACTTTGTTTCTTTGTTAATATTCTTACTGTATCTTATGTATATAAAACACTAAAAATGCCTGCACACTGGTGCATTTACAAATTGATGTTTTATATTAATTTAATTAAATATTTATTTTACATTTCAGAATATAAAGTAATGTTAATTCAGCTCCTAATTTGTTATAATATATATATATATATATATATATATATATACAGTATATATATATACAGTATATATATATATACAGTATAACAAAAAGTACCGATAAGAATACCGTTAAAGTACCGGACCGATAAGCAGTATCGATAAGAGTAGTAATACCGTTAAAACCTTAACGATACCCATCCCTAGTTGTCACCCATGAGCAAAGATGGCAGATTCAAACTATGTACTTCCAACCAGCCAAACAAGTGCTGTTGAGATTAATAGAGTTGCTAATATTCTCTTCCAGGTATTATAGAATGTCTTGTTTCATGTACGTATCATGTCACTGTATGATGTGTCTATAATTTTTTTTACTCATTGTGAAAGATGTCTCCCTTTTCTCTCACACCCTCTCTGCTACTTTGTAATTCAGAAAGCCCAAACTGCAGCTCAAGGAAGGAAAGCTAATGACTAGCCTGAACAGAGAAGCGCATGGTGGGGGAGCTGTCAGTCAAAATGTGTCACCGGCCGTATGTGGCAACAATTAAAGCCTACAAGATAAGGTAAACACGTCTTAGACTTCTCCTTCTGGTTCATTTAATAGACAATGCCTGTGTTTATTCCATCTGGATGCACAAAGTGATGCGAAACAAGGAAATGTAGAAAAGGACTAAAAGTGTCGGTCTGGGGAATGAAAGTTTACTGCATCCTCTTTAGGAAGTGCTTGAATTACAGCCTGGTGTTTGAGACAAGGTACAGCACAGCCTGTTCCAAAGTCTGTTTAAAGAGATTTATACTGACAGAAATCTTGTATTCAAGGCAAAAGACAAGCTGGAGAATGTCATTTGGGATGTTTAACCACTTAGTTTCGAGGTCACGCTTGCTTTGCTCCACTAGTGATATGAAAACCATGAGAAGGAACAGGAGGGAGGCAAAATTTTAGCATGCTGTCTATTTTTGCTACAGCTTTTAAGGGTGGCCGTAGGTGCTGAGTTGCCCCTTGGGTAATCCGAATATCTGTGTTTGTGTGGATGCATTCAACAAAGCAGAAAATGGCAAATTCAGACCCAAATGTTGTTCAAAGCTGCCCTGCTCATATTTTAGCATTCTAGGTCATTCTAGTCCATTGAATCTCTATGTTATTTATTTATTTTGTTCAATTATGCCAACCAAACAAAATATGTATTGTTGGCACAGTGTTAAAGAGGGAAGCAACAAACAGAAATAGACAGAAACTGCAAATGCAAAAATAATACAAAAATATTTTTAAATATTTTATTTAGTATTTGGTTCACTTTTAGAATAATTTTTAATGGCTTTTAAAACATTTTAATGACCAGTCCAGATAATTTGTATTTTATTACATACAATAATCTATCTATCTATCTATCTATCTATCTATCTATCTATCTATCTATCTATATGTGTGTGTGTAAGTGTGTGTGTGTTATATCATTCAAAATTCGGGGTCAGTAAGAGTTTTTTTATGTTTTTGAAAGTCTCTTATGTTTACCAGGGCTGCATTTATTTGATCAAAAATACAATAAAAAAAATATTCTATTTTAAAATGCAGTTTATTCTTGTGATGAAGCTGAATTTTCCTCAGCCATTATTCCAGTCACATGATCCATCTGAAATCATTCTAATATGCTGCTTTTATGCCCAAGAAACATTTATTATTATTATTATCAATGTTTAAAAATGTTAATATTTTTGTGGAAACTGTGATACATTTTTTTCAGTATTCTTCAGTATTCTTTTTTCAGTCTTCAAATCTGCTTTGAATGATACATTCCTCTAATTATATTCCATTTGCCAACCAACCCTAAAGTCAATGTGCCAACCATCTCAACTCACACTCTTTTCTTAAACAATATTATCCAAGCGACATGATTTATTTTAGGCTTCTAAGTATTATTCCACTGTCTCTGCCAATTCACAGCTCCTCCGTCATACTATACACATATACTATGCTGTCATGCAAGCAGCAGTGAGACCTTGCGTGCGAAAGACACATGTAATATGCATTTGACCACCTGTCTGCTGAGTTACTGCAGCAACGAGGCTGTGTTAGCCATGCATGGGCTTGCATGACTGACAAACACACACACACACACACAAAATAATAAACATATGTTGTTTAACAAACTACCTGATGATTAGGAAACGTCTCACTGTTCCCACAGAAGCTGGCCAACAAGCTCCACGCTGACAAGCGATTCACACATGCAAGTTTGCCAAGCCAAGTTCTGACAGGTGTTAAAATGCAGACGTGGATGTGAACGCTCACATAGATCCGTCCAGTCGCTGGCAGAGAAGAAAAGACTGGTTGCTTATGTGAGTATCACTTTTCTGGCTGCAAGACAATTTAGCGCCAGTGCTGTCTTTCGCCCCAATAAAGTGCTGTCACTTCTCTACAGTCATCTGGCTGTGCGCTTTTCTGTTAAGGGATTCATGTTCACACGCTCAGCTGTCACATCAGCAGGAGAAATGTCAAGTGGAAAGAGAGAAGTCTTGTAACAGGCCGTGCAAATGTTCTTGCCTGAAATCTGCAATCACAGATGCAAAGTCTCTGCAAGAAAGTTACAACCAAGTAAACATCGGATTACTCACAGTTCAGGATATTCAAAGGTCATGGATGTGTCAAAGGATCTGTGTATCTCAGAGAAAAAGAGGAATAAAGACTGCCTTAGAGATGCACACTGGCCCAGTGTTCAGTACTTGAAGAAACAAAAAGAGAATGATGGAGCGAATCTTATCCAGAACATGTGCAGGTGTCATTTGACAACAGAATGAAACAAAAAGTAATACAGGAAAAAAAAAAATATTAAAATAGAATATATATAAAACAATCTATTTATATAATATATAATGTAAATATATATAATGTATGCACAATTTATTATTTACTTAAATATAGTTAAAAAAAAAATTTAAATTAAATTATTTAAAAATATATTTAACAGAAAAGTTATTTTCACAATATTAAAATTATTCTCTCTCCCTCTCTCTCTCTCTCTCTCTCTCTCTCTCTCTCCCTCTCTATGTATATATTTTTTAATATCATTTCTTATTTGTCTGCTTTGACTTGACAGGTTTCGTGCAAATCACTTATCACTTTTGTGAGACTGTCAGTTTCCATACGTGATAACACAATGATTAGCATTTTGCTTAATCTTAAGAGGCACAAACCTGAAAACAGTCATATTCCTTTAAATACCTCTCTGCTTTAATGAGTAAATAAATGAATAACTCATCTAGCTTGAAGATCAACTTAACCCATAACCCTTATCCCACAGATGTCCTATAGGCAGTGAGAGTGCTGGAAATGTGTTATGTTGTAAATCCTGAGGTACAGAGTGCTTCTTTAATAGGAACAGGCATGAATATTCACAACTGCCACCGAGAATCTGTAGCCAGGTTTTAGGCATTCACAAAACAACATGTTGTACTATATTTAACTCTTGAGAGTAGAACGTCTTAGAAAGAACATTCATACAAATGATTAAAATATAAGTCCTTGTTAATGTGCAGTATACAGGGCAATATTTTCGTAGATAAAAATAACGCTTAAAAAGCAGTATGCAGAAGTGGTGAATAAATAAAAAAGATTTTGCCAGAAATCTGGGCATTCAGGGCAGAGCCATCACGAATGGGGTCAATGTGAGTGAAATTGAAATAAAATCCTGGCTTTTTATTTGTTGCGCAACAAGGACAGTTCAAATCCCAGATGATGTGAAAAAAATCTAATCTAGTATAAAACCAACTGCCAAGGCCAAGTGCACAAGTGCAACCAGGCAAAAGGCGACACATCATGAATCAGTTGATGGGTGATAATCTGCACAAACATTACAGGAGAGGAAAACATCCACAAGCTATTAAGAAGGGAGGGGTGGTTCTTACAGGGGCCTCGTGGCCTGGGGAGGTACAATATGTTTGGGATGGAGGGCGACTTCTGATGATGACATGCTGTTCTGTGTACTGTGGGGTGACAGATGTAGGCTACGCTGCTGCGCCTCAGGATGAGTGTTGGCACGGTCAACAAGCAAGAGGTGAAGAGGTCGTATTATTAACGGCATATCCAGCAGGGGGCAGTACAAGTACATCCTGTCACCATTTACTCACCCTCATGTTGTTCAAAATCCATTTTCTTTCTTTTGTGGAACACAAAAAGAGATGTTTTGGGCATTTACGTTGTTATGAAAAACTTTCAAATAAATACTGTTATTTGCAACTGTTTTTAACATTTATAATTTCTTGAGCAGCAAATCAGCATATCAGAATGATTTCTGAAGACTGGAGTAATGTCTGCTGTAAATTCAGCTTTACCATCACAAGAATAAATCACATTTTAAAATATATTAAAATAGAAAAAATATATATTTTCTATTATATATAATGGAAGCAATCATTATTTTTGCATCATATTTAAGCGAAACGCTCATGAAAATACTGTATATGACAAAGCTGTTTCAGGATTAGTAGCAAGAAAGAAAAAGAAACATTGAGGATCGAGATTTTAGCACATATTCATCTCTAATGGGACTTGAATCTGCAACATTTGCATTGCTAACCCGGCTCCTTAACTCCACCATCAACCCTGCCCTCGACTAACTGTAGAAATGGAGCTCTTCTGCTGTTGGTAGCCGGGGTGTTAATGACATCCATAATCACAGGTCTATACTTGTAAAGTGCAGCGGCCCCTGTAATAACATTTGAATCGTCAGTGTGAGTAAACTGCAAATTTTCTGAGGCATGAACTTAATTTACTGATTCCATATCAAACGGTCAGAGTGGTTAGGCTTCTGTCTGTGAGCTGTGAATTGAACCATTAACTGTTTAGACCCCTGCAGATTAAGGGAGATGTTTTTGCTTTTCCATCCTGGTGTCTGGTCTTAGATTTTATACCAATACCTGTTAGTGAGGAAGGATAACGTGTTACATGGATTTGTGATAAAGTGTTACATGGATAAAGTGTTACATGGATAAAGTGTTACATGGATTTTGCTGCGCAAAATGTTAATTGATTCAAGATTTTTATTTTTTATTTGTCACATACACAATTATACAGAGTATAACCAGCAGTGAAATGTTAGTCAGGTCCGCTCCATGGACAGTGCAATTAAATAGAATTCAGGTTGTACAGGGTATTTACATAGCAGCAATACGAATGGTAGAAAAATTATTAATAACTTACTGATTATTATTGATTATTAAATGGAGTCATGTTGATGTTATGAGACCGAGTTTGAGTTTAGGAGTTTAGGAGCCTGATGGCCTGGGGGAAGAAGCTCCTCCTAAGTTTCTCAGTTTTTGCCATCAGGCTACGGAAGTGCTTACCAGATGGTAGCAAAATGAAGAGACGGTTACCAGGGTGATTTGAGTCCTTGATGATTTTGACAGCTCTGCTTCTGCAGCGTTTGAGGTAGATGTCCTGCAGGGAGGGGAGAGCAGACCCTGATATACGCTCAGCTAAGCGCACAACTCTCTGCAGGGCTTTACAGTCCTGATTGGAGCTGTTTCCATACCACACTGAGATGCACTGAGTCAATACACTTTCTATGGTCCCTGAATAGAAAGTTTTCAGAATTGTTGGTGAGACCCTGAATTTCCTCAGCTGTCGCAGATGGTACAGTCTTTGCCTGGCTTTCTTAACCTGGGTTTGAATGTGTGTAGTCCAAGTCAGGTTCTCGGAGATGTTTACACCGAGGTACTTGAAGCTGCTCATCCTCTCCACAGGGGTCCCACTGATCATAAGAGGAGTGTAGGGCCGCTGCTGACTCTTTCTGAAGTCCACAAACAGCTCTTTAGTTTTGCTCACATTCAGAGAGAGACAGTTGTCCTGGCACCATGATGTAAGTCTCTCTACCTCATCCAAGTATGCGGTCTCATCATTGTTGGAAATGAGGCCCAGAACCACAGTATCACCAGCAAATTTGATAATAGATGTGGAGCTGTGAGAGGACACGCAGTCGTGTGTGTAGAGAGAGTAGAGCAGGGGACTCAGGACACAGCCCTGTGGGGCTCCTACATTCAGGGTGATGGAGTTTGAGATGAACTGGCCAACTTTCACCACTTGAGGTCTGCCGGTGAGGAAGTCTTGAATCCAGTCACAGAATGAAGAGTTTAGGCCGAGGTCTGTGAGTTTAGAGGCTAGCTTTATGGGGACTATAGTGCTGTCAATGTGTGTGAAGGAGGAGTGGAGGACGTGGGAGATGGCATAATCAGTAGATCTATTGGGGCGAAAGGCAAAATGAAGAGGGTCCAAAGTAACAGGGATGGAGGAGCAAATGTGGCTCTTTACAAGTCTCTCAAAAACATTCATGACTATTGATGTGAGGGCAACTGGTCGATAGTCATTCAGACAAGAGGGTTTATTGTTCTTAGGCACAGGGATGATGACCAATTTTTTAAAGGAGGTGGGAATCACAGAGGTAGCAAGGGACTCATTGAAGATAGAAGTAAACAAACCAGCAAGCTGATCAGCGCAGGACCTCAGAACACGGATTGGGGTTGTGTGATGTTTTTTTTACCAGCTGTTTGGACTCATTCTAACGGCACCCATTCACTGCAGAAGATCCATTGGTGAGCAAGTGATGTAATGCTACATTTCTCCAAATCTGTTCAGATGAAGAAAAAAAACTCAGGCTTCTTGGATGAGTAGAATCTGCATTTTATTTTTTCTGTGCATCCATCCCTCACAGCCTTGAGATTAAGATAATTTTTTATTTGTCACATACACAATTATATAGAGAGTATATAACCAGCAGTGAAATGTATTCTCTGCATTTAACCCATCCTAAGTGAACACACACCCGGAGCAGTGGGCAGCCATGTTACAGCACCCGGGGAGCAGTTGGGGGATCAGTGCCTTGCTCAAGGACACCTCAGTCGTGGTATTGAAGGAGGATACTCCAACAATCCCTGCCGGACCTGAGATTCAAACCCACAACCTTCCGGTTACAAGTCCGACTCGCTATCCATTAGTCCACGACTGCCCCTTGATTTAATTCATGTAAAATTGAATATGGCATCTAACATGACTAAAATCTGTTGATGTAGCAATGTGCAGTGTTTAATATTGTACTGACAGAACATGCCACTTATAGGCACAAAAAAGTGTCCCCTTTCAAAGATGATGCACAACATAATAGAAGGCATTTATGATAATTTGGTGTGCAGTGACCTCTAGTGGAGAAAGACACAAGTAAAGTGTATTCTGAGAGATGTATGCTTGTATTCTCAGTCCAGTGAGGAACAAAGGATCAGTTTCTCTCCAAAAGAATATGGATTTGCAATAGTTAATTTTAAAAAAGATACTGTTTTTGATTTCTATGTGCCTATGCCATATTGGTCATTTTATTTCACTTATACCATAAATACAAATACAAACTAAAAATGTAGGATCAGCAAAATTTAAAAAAGAAAGAAAGAAAGAAAGAAAGAAAGAAAGAAAGAAAGAAAGAAAGAAAGAAAGAAATTAGCCCTTTCATTCAGCAATCATGCTGATCAAAACAATTAAGTTGTTACAAAAATAAATAAACTAAAGAAATTCTGTTTTTGAGCTTTATATTTACCAAAGGAAACAAAATTTATCACAAAACAAAATAATAAATGCAGTGAGCATAAGAGACTTATTTCAAAAACATTTAATAATCTTATTGACCCCTAAGTTTTGAATGGTACTGTAGTTTAGTTACAGTTCACTCACATTATTAAAGCCAATACATCTCTCAACAATGCCAGTTATTGTGTAAAAAAAAAAAAAGAAAGTCTATTCAGTTTTGTGTGGTGCCTATAAGCAGTACATAACATAACAAATATTTTTAAAAATAATGTCTGATTTTCAAGAACATTTTATTTAACTTCAGTTTGACAAAGAATTGTTCATGTATTAAACAGGCCTAGTTGTCATCAAACATAATGCATCAAACTCAGGACTAAGAAATAAAAATAAAGATGAAAGTTAAATCAAATATCAAAACTTTGTCTTGGGGAAGAAAGACTTTGGCCCTGTTTTTCACCAGCTGTTGATCTTTGACTAATGGAACTTGGAAGGTGGTCTAAACTTCAAAAAACAAGTCGCTCAGAAGCAGAAAAAAACATCCCGCATTGCAGTTGAGTCAAAACTGGTAAAAGAGACAATGTGAATATAGGGGCAGGAATTTATGTGGTATGTGGCTTGAGGAGGAAAGAAACAGCCTCTGTCTGTGTGTGTGTGTGTGTGTGTGTGTGTGTGTGTGTGTGTGTGTGTGTGTATCAAACTCAAGTCAACACCACCATTGTTTTCAAGACAATAGATCAAGGGTGCTGGTGCTGCTTATATGGGTCAAGGTGTGCAGAGGTTAGCCTGTTTACTGAAGGCTAAACTCCAGCGCTCCACCTCACCGAGATGTTGGGCATTAAAAAGCTTATACAGTGACAGTGACACTCAGTTAGATTGTCAGTCTGATAAAACATACTGTATACTTTCCTTTACATAAACAACATAAAAACAGTGTTTTCACAAGAGGTGCTTATTTCACGTAATAAAATAAACATAGCTACTACCATTCAGTAGTTTGGAAACATTACGTTAATTTATTTACCAAGATTGTATTCAGTCTATAAAAAATTATAGCACATGCTATATTCTACACACTTTGTTCAAATTAAATCAAACTAATGTTAAAAATTTGTTTTGCAGACCCTTGGCATTCAAGTCAGGTCATTAAATAATCAGGTGAAGTTTCATCCCATGCTTTCTGTAGCACTTCTCATAGATGTTATTGGCTTGCAGCGTGCTTCTCAGTGCCTCAACATTAGTATTTTTGGCCATTCTTCTGTGGTCAGATGTACCTTTGTATTTGAAACTCTTGCATCTTGTAATTGGTGTTTGCTGTGACCTGTTCAGTGAATCTGCCAGAAGTATCTGGGGCTTACACAATTTGCAAAATATTATAAATATTTTATTTATAATTACTAATTTCAATGTTAAAAGCAGCTGTGCTGCTTAATATTTTTGTGGAAATCATGATATATTTTTTTTCCAGGAATTATTGATGGAACAAAGCTATTTATCATTTATTTGAAATCTAATTTTTTGTTAAAATGTACAGGTTTGTTTTAGTGCTGTCAAATAATTAATTGCGATTAATCGCATTCAAAATAAAAGTTTTTGTTTAAATAATATATGTTTGTGTACTGTGTATATTTATTATGTATATATAAATACACACACAATCATGGATATATTTACAAAAAATATGTTATGATTATATATTAAATATATTTATACTGTATATAATATCAATTATATTAATATAAATATATACATGTAAATGCTTGTAAATATTTTCAAAATATATACTGTATGTGTGTGAATTTATATAAATATATACAGTACTCATACTGTACATATATTATGTAAATAAAAACATTTATTTGGGATGCGATTAATTGCAATTAATCGTTTGACACTACTAGTTTGTTTTTTTGTTTAGTTTTGTCTTACTGACTTGTGGGAAGTCATGGCCTAATGGTTAGAGAGTCGGACTCGTAACCCAAAGGTCGTGGGTTCGAGTCTCGGTACTGGCAGGGATTGTAGGTGGGGGGAGTGAATGTACAGCACTCTCTCCACCCTCAATACCACGACTGAGGTGCCCTTGAGCAAGAACACCCAACTGCTCCCCGGGCGCTGCAGCATAAATGGCTGCCCACTGCTCCGGGTGTGTGTTCACGGTGTGTGTGTGTGTTCACTGCTGTGTGTGTGCACTTTGGATGGGTAAACGCACGAATTCCGAGTATGGGTCACCATACTTGGCTGTATGCCACTTCACTTTTCAAATGTTTTAACAGTACTGGAAAATAGTAATCAGTTGATTTAGTTGTAAGGATGAGAATAAAATAAATAAATTAAAGTATAAATCATCTGTTTTATAATATGCTGTCACGCATCATGTATACTGCTGTAAACAGGCACAAGTTATTGTACATTTATGTTTTGGCACAGTTATACTGTATGCAATTATGATAGCAAAAAATGCTGCTTTTTTCCTGCAGCAAGACTGCAGATGAACACATAGTCAGTGTTCTGCTCTCTCTTACCACATCCTCCTGAGGTACAGCAAGAGAGAGGAAGGAGGGGACAATGGCCTAAGGCTTGGAATAGCCCTCCATAGGGACAGCGACGAAGATGTGGGCCCACCCTGAGCTCTGTATTACTGAAGTATCCAGGGTCTGAGATGCAGTCTGTGTAACTACCCAGACACAGAGACAGATAAACACAAACACACATGCTGAGACTGTAAATAAACATGTCCTGTGTGCGTATCAGAGCTCGGAGGGCCAGTTAGGCCAACAAAGCCCTCTGTGATAAATTGTACTCCAAACACCAGCCATGCCAAAACTAGACAGACAAAGTCATGGCCATCACTTCACCCCCAAACCCAGCAAGGACAAGAGATTCTCAAACATAAAAGACTTGAGCATCATTCAAATGCTCCACATAAAAGTGTGACGACACTACAAAGTGTTTTTCCTCCTGTAATTGAGGTAAGGGAACTGTCATCATCCCATTCACAAGTTTCCCATTACATAAGCAGCATATTTTGGCATATGCTTTATGTAACTGTGTAACTGCTACATAAAATCAAAAGCAAAACTTTTGTGCACAAAATGAAATGGTCTGTATAAACCAATCCAAGATCTGAAGGATGAAAACATTTTATAAAAATAATTAACATGGCGCCGAGGAAGCAGAGTATCATTTCAGCTTTATCTTTTACAGTGCAAAGCTAATCTTTATTGCTCCCATAAGAACAAGATTAATTAGGTAATGGAAATAGCTCTGCATACTTACGCTACATGATTAGGATGCAAACCAAGATTTAGTTTGGACTTTGCTTTATGATATGACATCAATGAGTAAAGAAACACAGAGTGGTATAATATTTAGAGATTCACTGTAGAGATTTTTATTTGAATGAAACCATATAACCAATAAACAACAGTTTCAGAAAAGCTGAAAAGTGTAGTACAGTAGTTCTGGTAGTTTTCTTTTCTTTTTTTTCTAATTTCATTTTTTACATGAAACTTCAATTAATTTTTATGTTAATTAAATGATTTAAAAGTAGACTTATATGCTATTATTTTTCTTCATGTAAAACACTTTGAATTGCCTTTATGTATGAAATTTGCTACAGCAAATGTATCTATTATATATAAAAATACTTATATAAATAATTTATATTTTTATTTTATATTAATTTAAATAATTTATTTATACATTTATACATTTTCTTGTCTTACTACTCTGCAACTAATTCTGCCCATAATACAATAATACATAGTTTATTTACTTCTTGAACTTGCTGCTATGTATTTTGGAATTTTTATTTATTCATTTGTAGGGGGGGGGGGGGGGGTCTAATACACAGATTATTTCCGCCCATTACGTTTTTTTGGGCGATCTTTATTTATTATTATTATTTGTATTCCTTTTCACTCCGCCCACACAAAGTTGTGAGAAGCACATGCCCGCTCTGTCTAGCCTGCATCTAGTGCGCATGCGCACATGGTTGACGTGCGCTGATCGCTGAAGAAAATGATAGACCGGCGCCATGCGCTTCCATCATCACACTCACAGCTCGCGCTGAGACACGCAAGTGTCAAAACATAGATGCCTCGGGAATGTAAGAGCATCACGTTGCCCTCTGTCAACTGGAATGAAAACGGCAGCGGAGGCCCAGGGGCAGCGTTTCTTTCAATTTCGTTAGTGGATACTTGTGGCGAAGTTGCAGGCTGATACTGTAACAGAGCGCTGAAACATGGAGGGAAACTCAAGGGAAAGCGACCGTCTGGAACGAGAGCGCCAGTACTGCGAGCTGTGCGGGAAAATGGAGAACCTCATGAAGTGCGGACGGTGTCGCAGCTCGTTCTACTGCAGCAAAGAGCATCAGAGACAGGACTGGAAGCAGCACAAGCGGGTCTGCTGCAAGGAGGCCGACAAGCAACAGAAGCCGTCGCCGCCGGCTGAAGAGCGCAGCCCCGTACAGTACAACAGCTCAGAACCGTCCGAGACTTCTCAGAGTAACTCTACCGCTACGTCACCCGGCGAAAGAATGCCAGATTTTATCAAGTCCGCCACGCACTCTGAAACCAAACCGAGCACAGACAGTGTGAAACCCAACGGACAGACGCGCTCGCCTCCTAAGAAGCTGGCCACGGACTATATCGTGCCCTGCATGAACAAGCACGGCATCTGTGTGGTCGACAACTTCTTAGGCGAGGAGTTTGGACGGAGTATTCTGGAGGACGTGCGGGCGCTTTACCTGACCGGCGGCTTTACTGACGGACAGCTGGTCAGTCAGAGGAACGACTCATCTAAGGACATTCGGGGGGATAAGATCACCTGGGTGGAGGGGAAGGAACCCGGCTGTGAGAGGATAGCGTTTCTCATGAGCCGCATGGATGATCTGATCCGACACTGTAACGGGAAACTGGGCAACTTCAGGATCAATGGAAGAACGAAAGTAAGTACAGCTGACATTTAGAGGACAGTTATGGTTGTTGCTCTCAGTAGTTTTGTGCTAATTAAAAAAGTTATATGCATAAACAAATGAGCGATTTTGAGAAATATCACTGGCCAATCAGGTAGAGCTTTCATTATCAATATTAAAGGGGTCATATGATGCTTTTTTACAGATAATTATTTTGTGAATTTGGTGTAACAGAATATGTTGACATGCTTTAATGTTCAAAAAACACATTATTTTTTCAAATACTGTACATTATCGTACAGTATTCTACCCCCCCCCCCTACCCCCCCGACCCCGACTGAGTTTTGCGTAGGGCCCCCAGAAATCTAGGATCGGCCCTGCCCAACTATGACGACTTCTGCTACTGAGAAACCTGGAAATGTGAAAAAGGTCCATCGCGAGCTTCAGCTTTCAAAATGAATGTAAAGACAGTTAATAATGTCCTTAGTTTTACCATCAGTTCAAGCCAAAGAGGGGAACAGAGTCTCGTGACAGACACAGTAGGTGCGTTTTACATGGGTACACAATCGGTTTAAAAGTCCAATCCGAATAAAAATGCTCCATATAAACACCTCAATCGGAATAAAAATGCCCAAACCGAATGAAATTGTAATCGGTTTGAGAGGGGTGGGATAAACCAGCCCGATCTCACGGCAATTTGTACATATTTTACGAGATGGCTAATTCGTACGAATTCATACGACCTCACTCGTACAAATTCATAAGTTTTTTGCTAAATCGTACGTATTTTACGAGTTGTGAAATCGTATGAATTTGTACGAATGACCTACACCTAACCCCGCCCCTAAACCTAACCGTCACTGGGGTTTAGACAAATCGTACTAAATCGTACGAGTGAGGTCGTACGAATTCGTACGAATTAGCCACCTCGTAAAATATGTACGAATTGCCGTGAGATTGCGTTGGATAAACCTTTCTATAAACCAAACAAAATTAAAATTCTTCCATGTAAACGCGTTAAACCGATTACTTTGCGTCTACGTCATCACGTCAAGAGTAGGGATGCAACCATACCATTTTTTCAGATCCGATCCAGAAAATTCTGATTATCGGCCAATTCCTATCCTAGCGCAGTTTTTTTTTTTTTTTTTATCAATGTAGAGTTTCTATACTTCTGTGTCACTCTTTTGTGTGTTAAACACAATCTACTAGACAACTTCATTTTAATGAAAAATAACATGAAAATATATATAGGGGCTGTTTACACCTGGTCACTTCATGCGTTTTGTAATATAAATCCGATCGCTCAAAACACTTCAGGAGGTGGTCTGGGCCGCATTCCAGACGAAACTGGACATGTGTAAATGCATCTGGTTGTTGAAACCACATATGTGAATTTTACTCCTCCCAAAATGTAAAAATAATAAACGTGTGAGACCGTGTTATAGGCTATAGGCTATGACATTTTAGTCAGATATGACTGCGCTAATGCAACACGCATCACCGCGGACGAGCAGCTGAGCATCTCTTCATCAAGCAGACGTGCAAACTGCCGCGAATGAAACTGAAAGTAAGCAGACACTCAACGCACAATCATCTTCATTAAAAGTATAAGACAAACATATCTTTC
The DNA here is from genome assembly GCA_023376895.1 of Aspiorhynchus laticeps. Taxonomy (NCBI): domain Eukaryota; kingdom Metazoa; phylum Chordata; class Actinopteri; order Cypriniformes; family Cyprinidae; genus Aspiorhynchus; species Aspiorhynchus laticeps. The sequence continues at coordinate 25,857 of JALXFT010004715.1, forward strand.
CAGTGCTGATGCCGCGCGCTCTCATATTGCGGTCTTTGATCTTGAAATGAGCTGATAATAAATAAAATGCAGTGCTTTTGATTTCGTTGACGTGAACTTCGTTAAATTGAAATATAGCGCCGGGAATTGAAGATCGGATTTATATCCGTTTTACGACGACATTTATGTGGCCAAGTGTAAATTGAAACGTTTTAACAAATCGGATATCCGTTCAGCAAAAACGCATGAAATGACCAGGTGTAAACAGGCCCATTCATACTCTATGACAAAAATATTATTATAAACTAGGTTAGTGGATAATTTAGCAGCAAAAGTTATTCTAGAAAAATCATGAGTGCACAATTTTATAAAATCTAAACATTTAGTGAAATAACATTATTTAGTGGGGAACAAATAAAAGTGAATATGTGAAGGACTAAATCTGGTAAAATGTTACACATTGCTCTTTGCATTGTTGTAAAATACATTAATGAAAACAAGTAAATGTGTTTATTTATAAATATAAACTACAAAATTAAAAGACCTTTCTTTTAAATACATAGCACTGTAATGAAGGCAGCAACATATGATAGAGGAGTCCTATCCATCATATGTTGCTGCCTCCATTAGGCTACTGTGCTATACATTAGATTATTAATAGCCTTGATAGGACAGTACCAGAAACGCTATAAATAATATTTCATTGCGCAAAAGTATTATAATACAAAAAGCTAAAATAGAGAGCGGCATAAAGCGCTTATGCTCTTCCCGTGCGCAGCATGATGCACTTGAAGCAGCACGGAGTCACAGCGCGCAGCGGCTCCACAGAAGTTCAAAGCACAGAGGAAAGAGAGATTGATGCGTAGCTTATTAAATCTGCGCGCTAGTTTATTGAGCCTTTTCTTTTAACGGTTTTAAATCTCAGTTATTGAGCGCTCTTGAAGAGTTTAATTGTTTTGACTGTCTTAACAGAACACAACACGCAGTTTGAACGCTGAACGGAGGATGACAGACAGCCGCAGCAGAGAGAAGAATTTACGTGAACTTGAATTTAACGACTTAAATATTCATCTGTACCTCACATTAAACTATGGAACAGCTTCAGAACACTTGGACTTTGACTTTATGGTGCTTTATAATGTTTTGTGTTTTCGTGGGGCTTAACAATAACACAGAATATATATACGCAGAATATCGGATTTGGATCGGTCTCGTTTCTCCGATACCCGATCCACAGAAAATGACCGGATCGGAGCCGATACCGATCCTGAGTATTGGATCGATGCATCCCTAGTCAAGAGGGCGGGTCATCAGAACGTGATGTCGGCAACGCAGTACATTCTGTGATTTGGGGACACCGACACTACAGTAGAGACTGGGTAATAGTGAAGGTATAAAGTTAAATTTTTAATTATACAGTTAAAAACACATTAGAGTAGAGAACGCTGTGTTATGAACTATCTGCTCTAAAATGAAGCGCAATTTTCTGCTTTTCAGCTTAGAAACAACACAGTGATGATAGTGAAAGTATAACTTAGCTCAATGAAAATAAACAACTTGACCAAAATTTGCCTTTGTCATTTGTATTTATATATATTACAGATTCATAATTTCCGATCTGCTTGAATTTATACGTGCTCACACCATGAATATTGTATGAAAACACATTTGTTATGTGTGATATAGCTCATTGCGATCACTCCCTGTGTTCATAAAGCAACGCTCCTTTGATTCATTGTTCAGCAACTCTTGGTAAGAAATTGTGTATTTGTTCCATTTAAGTACAGTAAAGCTTTGTAGTATCAGAGTACAATTCATTTCAGAGAGGCTTATGATTTCTATGATCGCGTTCTGGCCATATGACTGAGCGCTCGAATGAACGCAACGGATTCAAATATTAACCGTTTATCTAGTGCAAGCAGCTATTAAAAATATTAACGTAAATATGGGCGTTTTTTCCTCTGGAGACTTGTTTTTGTTGTTACTGTTGGCTATTAGCGTATCCTAAAACCGAAAGCACAGGCACGTGTAAACACCATATCGGATTAGATAACATCTCATGTAGACAGTCCACCGAATCTTTCAATCGTAATGATTTTAATCGTAATGACAAAAAAGTGTGCATGTAAACGTGGCTACTGATGATGCTCATGTGTTTGCAAACAAGCCGCGATTAAGACTATTTCTGACATGCTGTACACTAGTGTTGTCAAAAGTACCGACTTCGATACCATTCGGTACTGAAATTTTAAAAACGTCCATTTCCCGCTAAGATTTGAGCGCTGTTGAGCGGATTATTAAACGGCTCTGATTGGTCATTGTTCACGCGCTCAACAGATACATCTGTGATTGGCTTCAATGATCAATGAAGCGCTCGGTGAAGAGCGTGAAGCGATGATCATTGAAGCCAATCACAGACCTATCTGTTGAGCGCGTGAACAATGACCAATCAGCGCTGTTTAATAATCCACTCAACAGCGCTCAAATCTTAGCGGGAAATGGACGTTTTTAAAATTTCAGTACCGAATGGTATCGAAGTCGGTACTTTTGACAACACTACTGTACACTCTGCTGTGATGTGACCATCTCACTCTCTCTCACTCTCTCTCTCTCTCTCTCTCTCTCTCTCTCTCTCTCTCACGCGCACACACGCGCAGCAGTCAATAGCAAATACTTAAACTAATAACAAAACATACAGTTGCTGATTCAGAAGCGCCAGATTGTCATAGAAAAGTCAGAATTACCTCTTCTCCTAGGTTCACGAAACAGTTGTCCATAAAATGCGTTGCTGTTCACAGCTTCTCCCTGACACGGCTGCTTCAACCAGGCGCGGACTGGCCATTGGGAACACCGGGACGTTTCCCGGTGGCCTGGCGGCTGATTTGGCCCGCTGCCCTGTGTTTATTAAATTTTATTATTATTATTTTTTGGTTTCCCAATGTGCCAAAGTGATCCTTTCCGATTGAGGCATTCCCTAATAAATCGATAATAAATCATAAATCGGTTAGTCTTGACTGGCAGTGTGCGCTTCACGTCTGTTCCTTGCCTCCGTCAAATGGTTTTGAACAGAGTCGATGTGCGGGACTCGAGGAAGGAGAGGAAACGGCCAGAAGAAACAGTTAAATGTAGCGAAATTACTAACCTGTTCAGGGCTTCAAGTGCAGGTCAGTTTCATCTGTTATACGCTACTGTAGTTTTGTCTTTATTAACCTAGTTGAGTATTAAACTGCTAGCACCTGTTAGGCTGTCAGTAGCACCCCATTATTATCATCAGTCAGAATACTGTGCTAAAGGACATCATTATCGATTGGAAAGTTACATTAATACATTTAGCAGGCAGATATTCACATGGATTTCTTGTATAGAAAGGGAGGGAGCTAGAGCAAACAGCAACACAAAAATATCAGTCAGCCCAAAAATACAATAGTGTGTTCAGCATTAGGACTTTCAATGTAATAATTTTGACATTTAGGCACTTTAGAAAATTTGTTTTAATATATTTGTATGAATTATAGGTTTGTTAAATCTTGGGTATTTAAGTAATTTTAACATTGTGCAAACAAATTGCAATGAGGTGGTTGTTTTGCAACAAGGTGAACACAGTTCTGTTAATAACAGTAGACCTGCTGGTGAAGAAGTGACAGGTACAAGAAAAAAGAGAGTGACAGAGATATTGGAGAAAATTAAGAAAAGGAAAAGGGAGGTGAAGGTGCAGTTCAAAAGAGAACCTTTAATAATTTTCCATGGCCCCGACTAAAGACTTAGACCTTTTTATGTGATGGTCATACAAATAGGCTAATAGGGTTGTCCATGTTTCAGAATTTGTTGTGGGTGTATGGGATGGCCTGGATGAGTGTGAGATTTCCGGGCCTGAAATTTTGTCCCAGTCAGCCCCTGGCTTCAACACTACTGCTGTTACTGAAACCACGCCTTATGCAAATATTTCCACACTGTGAAGTAGACATGTGGGGGCGTGTTTGAATGAGCCGTTTTAGGGGGGCGTGGCAGAATCTTAACTTTGATAAAGAATATCTCTTTGGTTTTGAGACTTTAGTCTTTGCAATTTCAGGGATCTTATCTATGCACAAACAGCTTATAACACTCCAAAGAGAAAGCAAAACTTGAAATCACATCATATGGCCCCTTTAATATGCCTACCGATACCATCCCACATTGAAAGGTTGCATGCGGGTCGCCCCCTTATGGGCACCGCCATGTTGATGTCACATGACCACCCACGCAGGCGCTGGAGGTAACCAGCTGCACAAATAAGATGTAAAACTCGCTAAACTTCACATCTTACAAAAGCCCCTTTTCCACCGCAGGAACTTTACACAGGAACTAGGGACTTTGGGGCGGTACTCGGTGTGTTTCTACCACAGAAACCAGGATCTAAATAAAGTTCTGGGTAAAAATTTGCCCCTCAGAAAGTACCTGCTTGCGAGGTAGTACTTTTTCAAAGGTCCGGAACTTTCGGGGGAGGGACTTGGGCGCTGAACACGCTGATTGGTTGAGTTCACGCAACATTGTATTTCAACCACCATTTTTTTTTTTTTTTTGTTACTTTTTACTGTTATTGTGTCATGGAATGTAGTTTTAAAAGCATTTCAGCCGAGAATGTAGTTGTTTAAAACTCAAATCTGCAGTTTATTTATAAAGACAGCGCCTATTTGAAAATGTGCTTTGCTGATTTCGGAGACGTGAGCTCCATGCGATCACCGAGCGCTCAGTGCTCATGTATCCTGAAGAGAGGAGCATAACCTCGGCTAGTCCTTCTGACATTTGCCGCTGGCTCTGATGTCTCTGTAGTGGTTAAACATGAGACATAATTTGTTTTGGGTAAATCTAACAGGTAATCTTTGGTCTTTGTTATATTATTATATTAATATGTTAATATGTTAAATGAAAATAAAAAGAGGCAATGCTGTTTGATATAATATTTCATTTCATTGTAATGGATGTACGTTCCCTGAACTACATTTCTGCGGCTATTGTTTAAATGAAAACGCAAAGAGGCAGTGGTGTTTGATATATTTCTTCTTATTGTAAATACAATGAGGAAAATTGCAGTAGCCAAGGCGAGCTGACCGATGTTATCAAGTATGCTGCTGTTTGCAGAATTACCGGACTTACGTTGTCCCGTCCGCGAGAGTTCACACTCCCGAGTCGAACTTGTGAAGTCCGAACTACCGAGGACGCAAGTCAGAAATTTGCATAGTTTGGTATAGAGAAACGCACGCAGACCTACGTCACCAGACGATTTGCCTAATCTTCTCGGTACTTTAGACCGCGATGGAAACGCAGACAGCAACAGGTCTGCAGGAAAAAAAAGTTCTGGGACAAATTGTTCCTGGTAATTTCGTGTAGGATGACATGAAAAGCAACAATACAAAAAGTAAGCTTTTTGTTGTGAATTAGCAGTAGTTAGTCAACAAACCTCATTACGATATGTGTCAGAATAGAGTCCAGAACTACTTGTACTTGTGAGATGAGTAAGAGGCAGCTTAATCGTACTAAATGCACCTTTCATTTATAAAAACATTATCTAGGAAAGGGAGACCTATATATGTTAGAATTTTAAAGGCCTAGAAAGTCATGGAGATTTTATAGGGAAAACAGCTTATACTGATCTCTGAAATATTTAATCTGATAGTAACTGCTTTTAGTGAGTGCAGTGGCTATGAAATTATTTTCTTATCCCATAACCTTGTTGAAAAGGAATGGAAAAATCATTGGGCAGCAGGCATGGGAACATATGGTTGGGGGAACTGGTGAAGGGCCAGTTAAATTAACACATTAACACATCTCGGATGGGTTAGGTTTAAACTCATGTCTGTGTCAGTTTATGGGAAGAGGCCTCACCTTTGATGCAGAGACATGTCCACACCTGTCTTTCAATAGAAAGTGAATCTTAGGAAATATTATTCAGACTTTGTATTAAAAATGAAAGCATGCATGTTCACTCTTCTCTGATACAGATACAGTTTAAGTTTGTCACTGTGTTTTTGTCATTGAGGGTTTTAATGAACAGCCTCTATAGAATATTTCCTGAACATGCCAATGTGAGTTCATCTGAAATCACAAGTTTCTCACATGACCTTCTTTACTGTATTTGTAGCAACTCTAAAAACCTCCTACAATACAAGTTCTGGACTAAACTAGATTAAAGACCTTGGATATATGCACCATCAGGTCTCTCCCCCAGTTTCAATTGTTCTTGAACATTCTACACCCACAAATAATGTCAGTCTGACCGTTTTTTTTTTTAACAGGATCTTCCTGTGGAGCCACCGACCATGTTACTGATAGTGCCTTTGTGAGTTATCCTCAACCAGCATGGCTCTCATATTTCCCCAGGTCAGGGAAACGCCTGCGACCACCAGCTGCTATCAGGCGTACCCAACGCATGCACAATGTTTGTCCAAACGTCTAACCTCTGAGGGTTTAGGGAAACGATCACCTTTCCCCTCGTACTGTAAACACGCACACAAGAAATTTGCAATGTTTATGCAACAGTTACGTGAGATTAAGTTGCATGTCTCATTGTAGATGACACACTATGGTAGATCATTTGGATTTTAAGGTCTTCAGGTCTTCTGGCTCATTAGAGTTTAAAGTGTCCCTTATTCGATGATGAAGACCCCAGTACTTCACTGGCTGACTGTGCCTGGGAGAGTATGTTCTTTTTCTTTTCTTTCTTTTTTTTAAGATTTAGTCCCTGTTCGCCACAGCAAGCCGTCACAGGCATGTTTTCTGATCAGTCACGTACACCATGGTCAGACTGTCAATAGAAACTACAGTATTGTTAAAGAGAAACATGAATGCTTAAAACAATTATTTTTAAGCATAATGTTTCCATGGCTAAAGATAAATCTAATTAGGTAAAATATGTTGTGTAGTGCTTAAAGCATATGCTGTGCACAGGATGTTGTAGTGTGAATAGCAGAAGGCTTGATAGGTGATAGCACTTCCTGTAACTGCATATTTTTTAATGTCATTGTGATGGTCGCAGATGTACAGCAACACAATTCAGGATGCTCAGCAAGCATGTGACATTGAATCGGCCGGAGGGAAAGAGTCTGTTACATAAAACACAATGAACGGATAATATGTTTATGTTTTGTATTGATATTAAACTATAAAGAGCTTTTTGTTTGTTAAATGTTGGAGGATCAGATGCAGAGTATATACATCTGGGTTTCAGTGAGGCCGGCGATGGCTGAAGGGACATAGATGAGTAGAGAAACAGGAACAAAAGATAATGTTTATTGTGAAACAACAGGATGTGGCTTTTTTTTGAGTAGTTTTCATTGATTTTGATGGATATTTTTGGTACATTAAAATTGCATGGAATTTAAATATTATAATTCCTCTTAAAAGGATAGTTCACCCCAAAATTAACATTGTCACCATTTACTTACACTCATGTTAGTACTTTACAGTTAGGGTCACACTTTATTTAAGGTTCAATTCTTGCTCCAACTTCTGCCTCAAACTCCTAATTTGCTTCTTATTAATAGTTAGTAACGTAGTTGTTAAGTTTAGGTATTGGGTAGAATATGGTCAAGCAGAATATGTGCTTTATAAGTACTAAATAAATAAACATCTAATATGTTAATAATAGGCATGCTAATAAGCAACTAGTTAATTTTAATTAGCAAGTTCGCTACATATCACCCTGTATTTTTTTTTAATTCATGTAGAAAAATAAATAAATGAAAACTAAAATAGTTGCATATTTTTCACCCTGTTAATGTTTTAATGAATATTTTCGTAATGTACCAAGTCGTATTGTTCCTTGTGTCCGTGGTTCTTGCACGTCTTTCAGCTGCAATGCCTTTCTCTGAATCTTCAGTGTCATAGCATACCTATGTTGTGATTGTGCGTTTGTAGCCTGTATTGATGCAATAAAAAAGATTATTTACCACTGAATAACGGCAGAAGTTGTTTTCACACAAAAACATACTGATTAAAAAAAATGTATAGCCTGAATGCACTGTAAGTCGCTTTGGATAAAAGCGTCTGCTAAATGCATAAATGTAAATGTAAATGTAAAAACAAACATACAATCAGTGTAGTTCGATTCATGAACATTTTTTTTTTTTTTTTAAGCGAAACAAAAACATGTGCAACTAGCACATGATCAGACTGTCAATAGAAACCTTTCCCAAACAAATTACTTTTTTGGTGTCTTTTTTTAGTAAATAAAAAACAGCATAACCAGTGAAGCTTGATTCCCAAAAATGACTCTTATGAGCCAGTTATTTTTCTAATGAATCATTTAATAATAATTTAATGAATTCAGAAAATCATGACATTATATGTACTTTTTTCTAAACAGTCTTAAATCAAGATATATATTTACTTAATGCAAAATGAAGAAAGTTAAAGGCTTGTTTTCTGAGAAATTGAACACAAATAAGTGAGTATGCTAAAAACAAATTTTTCTGAGCCCATGCTTTGGCAGATATTTGTTATGGTTTTAATCATGATAAAATAACTTCATATCTTGTCATTTTACTTCTCAGTGTATCTTGATTTAAGAAACTTTAGACATTTCTAGTGGAAAACAAAACAAAAATACTGAGGAAGAACAGCACTTTTTTGCAGTGTGATCAAAAGGTATGGCAAAAGTTACTTCCATATTCTAGTTAAGCTTTCCTTGTAAAAAATGAATTAAAAGAATAACGGAGATCTGTTGAATGTTATATTTCCAACACATTTTCTACTCACTAGACATTTACATTTAGAGAACATATTGACATATTGAGTTCCCTTCAATTTTGTCCTTATAGATTTTCTTTACTTTAAAGTCTTAAATTGACCATAAACTCTAGTTTAATTTCCAGCTTTAGCCGAGAGAGAATATTTTCCGTATGTAAGTAAACTGCCCATTTATGAATTAAATCAGAAAATAGTTTTTGTCTATCGTTGACCCAGGGGCTCCACCACCACCTGCTCGGCCACATTCTGGGTGTCAGGGTGAAGAATGTGTGGCGCAATATGACACAATGAATTGCCAAGTGGTCATGTTTACATTACGTGACCAGAGATATGCTGGCACTGGATCAGAATGGGCTGTTTTTGAGTGTATTCATTAGAGCAGTTCATTACCTTTGGAAATTCCCACCTCAGTGGGAAGGATGTATAGTATTTCTTTGCATCTGCATTGACATCTAGTTACGTGCTTTTTTGTTTTTGTTCCCTTATGTCAGGAAACCTTGCATGCCACAAACAGGGATCTTATGAGGTTGTTACTTGAAGGCGGAAAGCTGATGTGTAAAACACCTGTTGACTTCATAATGAACTATAATGAGGCCTGTTTTTAAAATGCTGGTGCATATGAGGGTTAGTTTATACTGTCGTGCATAAGTTTTGCAAGTTGGGCCTATTTATTTCAGCAAAAGAAGCTTATGTGTTTGATTTATCTTTTGGACATGTCTTATCACTGCTTTCTCCTCGACGTGTTTGTTAATGGTGCAGTGTTGTGTCCGTCTGCCAGGGTCTCAGTGCTGGAACAGCAGTGCAGCTGCACGCTCTGCATGTAGCAGGAGTACAACATTTACATTTATGCATTTAGCAGACGCTTTTATCCAAAGCGACTTACACTGCATTCAAGTTACAGTTTTTATCAGTTCTTGCTTTCCCTGGGAATCGAACCCATGATCTTGGTGTTGCTAGCGCCATGCTCTACCATTTGAGCTACAGGAAAGCAACCTGTACAAGAACTGTCTGCCTGGCTAAAGTCCAGCAGCTGAGTTTTATATCAGCTCTGCATTGCTCACTGGAAGGTTTGCTGTTGTAGGCTGTAAGAACCTTTTGAAATAACTCAATAAATCATTTGGCGAAGTGATATGGTCAGGTAATGCGGTCAAGAGCTCTCTGGAGATACGTTCGCCGTGTGTTTCCCTGAAAATAATTGCACACCTTAGAACGGTCGTCAGCCAATCAGATTCAAGCATTCAACGGCCCTGTAGTATATGTACAGGTGCATCTCAATAAATTAGAATGTCGTGGAAAAGTTATTTTATTTCAGTAATTCAACTCAAATTGTGAAACTCGTGTATTAAATAAATTCAATGCACACAGACTAAAGTACAGGTGCATCTCAATAAATTAGAATGTCGTGAAAAAGTTCATTTTTTCTTGTAAGTTATTTCAAAAAGTGAAACTTTCATATATTTTAGATTCATTGCATGTAAAGTAAAACATTTCAAACGTTTTTTTGTTTTAATTTTGATTATTAGAGCTTACAGCTCTTGAAAGTCAAAAATCTGTATCTCAAAATATTACAATATTTACATTTGAGTTTCAATAAATGACCGTCCATACAGTATACATTCAGGGTATCTCTTGTTCTTTGAAACCACAATAATGGAGAAGACTGCTGACTTGGCAATGATCCAGAAGATGAACATTGACGCCCTCCACAAAGAGGGTAAGTCACAGAAGGTCATTACTGAAAGGTGTGGCTGTTTACAGAGTGCTGTATCAAAGCATATTAAATGCAAAGTTGACTGAAAGGAAGAATTTGGGTAGGAAAAGGTGCACAAGCAACAGGGATGACCGCAAGCTTGAGAATACAGTCAAGCAAAGCTGATTCAAACACTTGTGAAAGCTTCACAAGGAGTGGACTGAAGCTGGAGTCAGTGCATCAAGAGTCACCACGCTCAGACGTCTTCAGGAAAAGGGCTACCAAGCCACTTCTGAACCAGAGACAACGTCAGAAGCATCTTACCTGGGCTGTGGAGAAAAAGAACTGGACTGTTGCTCAGTGGTCCAAAGTCCTCTTTTCAGATGAAAGTAAATTTTGCATTTCATTTGGAAATCAAGGTCCCAGAGTCTGGAGGAAGAGTGGAGAGGCACAGAATCCATGTTGCTTGAAGTCCAGTGTGAAGTTTCCACAGTCAGTGATGATTTGGGCTGCCATGTCATCTGCTGGTGTTGGTCCACTGTGTTTTCTGAAGTCCACAGTCAACCCAGCCATCTACCAGGAAATTTTAGAGCACTTCATGCTTCCTTCTGCTGACAAGCTTTATGGAGATGCTGATTTCATTTTCCAGCAGGACTTGGCACCTGCCCACACTGCCAAAGGTACCAAAAGCTGGTTCAATGACCATGGTGTTACTGTGCTTGATTGGCCAGCAAACTCGCCTGACCTGAACGTATTGTCAAGAGGAAGATGAGAGACACCAGACCCAACAATGCAGATGACCTGAAGACCACTGTCAAAGAAACCTGGGCTTCCATACCACCTCAGCAATGCTACAAACTGATCACCTCCATGCCACTCCGAATTGAGGCAGTAATTAAAGCAAAAGGAGCCCCTACCAAGTATTGAGTACATACAGTATAAAGTAAATTAACATACTTTCCAGAAGGCCAACAATTCACTAAAAATGTTTTTTTTATTGGTCTTATGAAGTATTCTAATTTGTTGAGATAGTGAATTGGTGGGGTTTTGTTAAATGTGAGCCTAAATCATCACAATTAAAAGAACCAAAGACTTAAACTACTTCAGTATGTGTGCATTTAATTTATTTAATACAAGAGTTTCACAATTTTAGTTGAATTACTGAAAGAAATTACCTTTTCCACGGCATTATAATTTATTGAGATGCACCTGTAGTTTAAGTCTTTGGTTCTTTAAATTGTGATGATTTAGGCTCACATTTAGCAAAAACCCACAATCTCAACAAATTAGAATACTTCGGCTGCTGACCGTAAGACCCTCCAGCGGACAGTGAACACGGCTGCAATGATCACCGGTGCCCCTCTCCCATCCATCCTGGACATTTTCCTCGCACGATGCTCCAGCAAAACCAACAGCATCATGAAGGACCCCACCCACCCCTCCCACAGTCTCTTCCAGCTCCTACCATCAGGAAGACGGTACCGGAGCATCAGAGCCCGCTCCACCAGACTGCTCAACAGCTTTTTCTCCCAGGCTGTGAGAGCCCTGAACTCAGATCACTCCCTAGTAAAATGGACTAAACGATTCTTCGAGGCACATAATTTGCCTCGAGGATTTTTTGTATTCGAATTACTTGAGGAATCGTTTCAGCCCTACTCTGGTTTAATGTCATCTCTCTCCAGCAAGATCAGTACCTGCAGTAGCTGCAGTGCAAAACATATAAAACATCAAATGACAAACACCCTCATGTTGTTCCAAAACTATATATAACCCCTTTCACACTGCACGTTGGTCCCGGAAAATTACCAGAGTGAAAGACCTGAAAATTACCAGAAAAAGACCTTCTGTGTGAACGCAAACACGTCCTGGGATTAATTCCGGGATTGATCCCGGGTTGGGGACCTAGTAACATTGCCGGGTTCAGTCCCGGAACGAGCGCTGTGTGAACAAAAGCCGGATCAATGCCGTAAAGTATGTGTCGAAGTGATGATGCACTTTATCGTGCAACTGTTTTACCGGGTGTTTTGAAGGCAGATCAACGTTCACACAACGAAAAATTTGTAAGCTGGAATGAAGCAGCGATTAGGGAGCTTCACTATCCGCGCTGAAGCTGAAATCGTTCGCCAGTTTAGTGAAATGGTGCGTGGCGCATTATACACGTCACATGAAATGTCACGTGTCTTTACGGGATCTTTACGGGTTGTGTGTGAACGCACGCACAGATTCCGGAAAATCACTGGCAGTGTGAATGAACCAAAATCAGACCATCCCGGGACAAATCAAGGGACACATTTTCCATGTATTTTCCGGAATGGCTGTGTGAAAGAGGCTTCTGATGCATTTGGCTCTCACACTCACCCCCAGCTGAACGATTGAAGCGCCGTCGAGCGATTTCACCCTTATCTGCTCCGGCCCATTCAGGTGGGGGGGCTCGTGAATTGCGTCAATGCCCTCAGCTTGCTTTTTTGTCCTGGCTTGTCTGTCTTTCCCTCTCCCCCTATATCTCCTTCTCGCGCTGGCTAAAGCGCACGCACGCTCGCGCTCTCTCCTTTCGTCTTTGTTTACGTTGTCCGTCGCTTTAGCACATGCCCCCAGGGAAAACAGTTCAGTTGAAATGTCGTCACATGTATTGTGTTCCGTCGTGCATTGCGTGCCATTGCAGGCTGGATTTGGCTGGAAACGTGTTCATCATAAACACCCCTTTTAAAAATGCAAGGTGTAAACGGGACGGTGAATTCCTGATGAACTAAACAGCAAAGTAATAACAATAGTCATCGCCTCACTAGCTGACCTAAGTTTGGCCTTTCTGTGATTTCTGCATTCCTCGTCTTCCACTTGAGATGAGTGATTTACAGTCGGCCACACCTCAGCACCGCTAACGGTTATGCCGCTAGGAAAAAGTCCCCATGTAAAGTCGCTTTCAGATTTGTTTCCAGCATGTGTTTGCTTTCCTCAGCTGTCGTCTGTTCTCTTGGAATGATGATGCTGTTTCCATGGAAATCTAATATCGAATTATAAGCCTCAGGAAGCTGGGGGGGGGGGGGGGGGACGTGTGCTGGTGTTAGCAGCTCTGTGTTCTTGTAAGTGAAAGGGTGTATATGTAATAAAGCTGTAATGGTTTAGATTTCTCACAGCGTGGTTTGTATCACGGTTTTGTGGTCATCGTTTCAGTAAATACTTGGCATGCTGCTATTAGGGACGAATGACCTGGATACCGATATTTGACAAAAAACCATATGCTGCAGAATAATGATAAATTAGATATAATAAATTAGATATTTATTTATTATTGGCTGATATACAGTATTTGCCATTGTTATCATCAAGCACTAAGAGATGACTATCTAACCAGTATTACAGAGGTCTCTCAGCTATTATTTTGAGGACTTATTTTTATTTGCACTGCATGTTTTTGCCTAAATCCACTTGTAGCATAACAAGCTAATAATTTTAATTTCAAGTGTGTTTTCTTTAATTAAGTTTAAGTAATATATATTGATTATATAAGCTTTTTACCAGGAATAATATGAAAATAATTATTGGCTTATCGGTATCGGCCAGAATTTCAATACTGGTCCAGTCTAAAATGTTATTTTTGTGAATTGTCAACATTCATTGATATATATAGATGTTAATTAAAAGTATGACGTCATACTGTATTTTATTTAATTAATCTCATATATTATATAAGATATATCCCTCATAATTAAATGTCATACGTGCTGGCAAAATGAGTCTGAATACACACGGGC
>JALXFT010002306.1:0-19999 GCA_023376895.1 Aspiorhynchus laticeps
TAATTTTGAGCTTCAGGCAAAAAAATTGAAACATTTTAGTAGAATTTGAGGTTTTCACTAAAAGGAGGTCATTAAACCCTCATCTAGCATTCCCAATGATCCAAATAGTGATTAAACATCTAAAATTATCTTTGTTTCTTTATTTTCTGAGAGGAGCACCTTTTCTCCGCTCGCTTCTCGCGCTGTCATCCGAAGCGCCCGCATAAAGACAGCATTGATGGCGCACAATCCCGATAAATACATATACACAGAATTACAGTATTTAAATATTCACGTAAACAATCAGTTTTGTCTTAAGTGAACATTTGGGGAACTGTTGGTCAAAAACATCTGATGTGTAACATTACATTAGATCAGTGCATTACAGTACACCAACATTACACCAACACCGACACAAACACTTAAATGAATCATGGTGTTCATGTGTTTCTTTTAATGACAGCAGTCAATATAACAACTGAACAATTATTTTTCCCAAATTCCGTTTTAGTTTTTTTCAAATTCCATTTTTTTCCCATTTTAATTTTTCTGGACTCCTTTTTAATGGTTAAATAAAATTGTATTAATCAAAAAGCATGTCTAATTAATTAAAATCATGAAACTTAAACAATTTAACATTAATTTATTAAAAGTTTAACAAAATGTTCATGTTTAGGGCCCTATAAAATGTTTTTATTTTTTCCAAACTTATGTTTTATTGTTATCAAATTCTGTGTTTTAGCATGTCTAATTATTTGAAAGCATAAAAACAAGTTTAGTTTATTTTTACAATAGACTTATGAATTTTTTTCCCCCTCGGAAATTTTGTATTTACATTTTTCTGTTTATCAAATTAAGGCATAAAACATTCATTTAATTTATTTTAATTAATGAAAATTAAACAAATGTAATTTTTTTATTAAATTTTATTATTTCATTTATTATTTAATATTACAATTAAAACAGTGAAGAAATATTGAATGATTATTCCTTAAAAATAAGGTTTTAATAATTTTAGTAATAGTAGTATTACGTAGATTCTACTGAACAATAGTAATGTATTTCTGCCACAATGCCTCCAATAGGGGTGGGACGATAAATCGATATGGCTATATATCGCGATTCTTCTCCATGCGATACGATAATCGATATCTGGCACCAAATATCGATATTTTCATTAATACAATAAGGTGCTCTAAATAGATTTCCCTGTTCACAGCGTCTAAAAATGTGTGGAAATCACGGCTGCGCCATTTCCAGCTTCTTTCCAAAAGCCTCTCACTCTGAGCAAACATGAACCGCGTTCTCTATGAAGATGGGGAAGCACGAGGAACCAAAGGATAAACAGATTTCCAGCCACTGTATTAGCTTTACTGCTATATATATGCTTATGGAGATGAAAACTAGCTGCCCCAGAACAGCTATCAGCGTGGACCATAGGCACCGATCACGTTATTATTGCAGAGTGCATATTCAGTTCATGAGTAGCCTATAACCTCTCCGCTCAGATCGCAGGTGGATTTCCCTCACTATATGAGTAGGGATGGGTACCGAAACCCGGTATTAAATCGGTCTCGGGGCTAAATTATGAAAGACCGGAGTATCGATAAGCTCTGACGTTATCGGTTCTGCTGTCGGTACTGGAGAAATTAAGGAAACACACATACATGATTTATTGTTGCTATATATACATTAATTAGCAAATTTTCTCTCACCAGAGTTGCCAGCTGTTTTTATGTGCAATAATATTCAAACATTTGTCTATTATACATTTTTGCTATTCGTAATTCAGAAGCGAGATCGCGCTCACGCAGAGGAGCTTCAGCGCGCGCAACATGAAAGCCCTGTTTAATTATGATGAGAGAACTAACTATTCAAACATCTGCTTACGCTTTAGGCCTGTGGCTGTTATATTAAGCTAAGTTTATTTTTTTTATTTCGATTTTGGCTTCTAATGATTATAGCCGCGTTTCTTCTAGCACAACTTCCATCCCTTTACAGCGGTGCGCATTCGTTCCTCCCTAAAACCCAAACTTAATGTCAGAATCAGCTCAATCGGTGATTGTTGTAAAATGCTGTCTTTACTGTTGCTAAATTGCGGGACATGTTTGATAATAAAACATTGAAACATCCGCACAAGAGACGCTGTTCCCCAGGCTGAAATGTGTGTGTGTGTGTGCATGCCTGCGCGGCATGCTCCAAAACGGACAGGCAAATTACACTTTGAGCTTCGGGCGCGTTCAAAAGATCAAATACACACAAAATATGTCAAAATGGCCGGCTACGAGAGTATTCACTTAAACACCGTTCCTGTCTTAGGTGGACCAGAACAGTTGGGAGAAAATCCGATGTGTGTCAATATATTGTCTTAAAAAGACAGACTGGCGCTTGGACCATCAATGTTAATCAAAGAACAAAATGTAAAGAGAAAATCACTCACAGCTCTTAATCTGAATAACGCTTTAATAATCATTAATCTATCAGTACACAGTGAAAACTATGCAGTGTTCATTTACATTTGATTACTTTTAGATTTCTTTTGTAAATATTACTTTCTACATTCATGTTACCTTCATTGAAAAATGAAAGCACTGTTTATTTCATTTCATTTGTATATTTGTTTTATTATATTTGTCAGTTTTTTTAACTTTGTTTCTTTGTTCATGTTCTTACTGTACCTTGTCTTATGTATATAAAACACTAAAAATGCATGCACACTGGTGCATTTACAAATTGATGTTTTATATTCATTTAATGAAATATTTATTTTGCATTTCAGAATATAAAGCAATGTTAATTCAGCTCCTAATCTGTCATATATCAAAAAGTACCGATAAGAATACCATTAAAGTACCGGATTGATAAGCGGTATCGGTAAGAGTAGTAATACCGTTAAAACCTTAACGATACCCATCCCTATATATGAGTGAGAGAGAGCGCCGCCGGTGCGTCCAGTTTTATGTGAACAACACTATGCTCTCCCTCTCTCTCCCAGATATTACAAGTGCGCGTTATGCAGTGTGAACAGTGGGAAACATAAATCTGCACCTATGGGATGGAGGACGAAACAAAACCTTGTCAGAGCCACAATGCAGCGCAGAAGTGTGCAGTGTGTGTGCTTGCCGCGCATCTACATTTGAAATGACGAACCTGAGCGTGCAAAAGACGCGATGTGAACGGCTATTTCTTCGTGTGGGGCTCCGTTTTTATGATGAGAGGAGTAGAAAGTTTGAGAAAGTACTCCAGGTAAATTTGGAAATGTACCAGGTTTATATTATATCCATCTATCTGTCTATCTATCTATTTAGTTTTTTTCTGTTTGATAAGCAGTTAAATGTGTTTGTTTACACACAGAGAAAAAGAAAAGTGTAAGCTTTTAACCCTTTAACAGTCACACTAAGAAATGCATTTGCCAAAAATTATTTATTGTTAAAATTGTGTTCCTGACACCACAGTGAGCAACTTTTCAGGTTTTTTTTTCAGATGACCCATTCACTAAGCGGATACACAAGTCAACCAGCCGGTTAACTTGCCCGTTTAGGGTAATTCTCGGCATGAACTAAAAAGTATAATGCATTAATGGAATTTTTCATTTGTGCAACTGAAGTTTAAGGTTTTTGTGTGTAAAAACATTCCAGACAGTAGAATATGTTAACAATACCCATGATTATATATAAGAAAAACTGTTCTTATTATAACACCACAATCCACTGTAAAAAAAAAAATCAACATTAAATGTAATAGAAATCTAATAATTTAAAGTAAATAAACAAATACATCAAAACAAAATAATGAAAATAAAAACAATAAACATAATAAAATAATTATTTAATTACATTACAAATAATAAAAATAATAAATAATAGATTAGTGACAATTTGGATAAAATGTAAGGTAAAAGGCATATAGTCAATATATATAGATGTGAATATATATAGTCAATATAACAGAAATATCATAGAACAAATTATTAAAATGATATGGTGTGATATGTAACAAAGCATTGTTTTTTGTTCAAACAAAGGAACAACTTCATCTATGATCTTGTGCAGTGCTATAGCGAGTTCGCGTTGCTGAGTATAGCTAGCGTTCAGTTCATTTTACCCTGACTGGGCAATTCAACCGAACGGTTGAGCACTTTTTCTAAAGTAAAAACAGAGATACATTTTATCACCACATTTCTGCCATTTAACAAAATATACCGTTAGGAGGTCTAGAACATGAAATCCGATTAATATTTTTTTTTTTCTCAAATTTTAATGTCATTTGCAGCTAGTGTTAGAAGGGAGGCGTCACATCAATACATTCTCGGTTTTGTCGCGGCTTTTCGGCAACAATATATTTTTGCTGCAGTGCCACCCAGTGGATATAAATGCAATAACACACTCTATTCAATAAGGGGTAATAGGACAAACAGCGAAAAATGGGGTTTGGTGAGTTTTAATTACAGTAATTTGATCGCAAAAAAAGGTCAACCGTGCGGTTACAATGCACGTTAAAGGGTTAATAAGTACAAGAATAAAATGATTAATTTACTCAACATGTTAAAATTGATTTACAAAACTTTTTTGCTGTTTTCTAACAGTTTGGACTTGAATAAAGAAAGAAAACTTGCACTTAACCTTTTCACAGGCATTTTTTTTAGATAGATATCATGATGTATCATTATAGGATTTCCTAGAAATATATCGATTATCGCACAATCGCTGTATCATGATATTATCGTTATCGTGAGCCATTGTATCGTGATTATATCGTATTGTGAGGTACCCTGCGATTCCCACCCCTAGCCTCCAAGACAAGTTAAACCAAACTTTTATTTTGACGGGTTACCGTGAATAGGCCCTCCTAGGGATGTGCATCTCATGACTGAGGCCGATATGATACGCATCTTGATGCATAGCCAACAATGCAATACATTAAAGATACATATGAAGCAGGTACCGATGCGATACGATTCACCCCTATTACGATACAGTGTGATCCAATTTAGATTCGATTCAACACAATGCGATTCAATGCAATTGTGAAAAAATTATCACTTTTAATGCCTCCAGGCCTGTTTCATAAAACAAGTTAACCAAATAAGACAGGATTATTTCAGTTAGTCATTGTCAAATGATTTGGTTCCACTAAAGCAAATTTAACATGGGCCTAAATCAGTCGCTGTGGCAACTTATGCTGGAAAACTAACCATGTCTAAAGCAGGCCTAACTGTCGGGCTGGGCTGAGCTCCTCTAACACTGAACAATAGGAACACAATGATATTACCACTGTCTCACATATAGGCCCTGTTATTTGACTTTTTTTTTTTTTTTTACAGTTTCTTGTCATGCAGCCTTTCTCTCTGGTTTTATGACAGCTGTACATGTTATAGTTTGCAGAACAGATAAGAACATTACAATCTAAAATTGCTCTTTAAAACGTTAAAATAACTAAATTAAAAGTTAAAATCACTGAATTAAAAATGAAAATAAAGAAAATGACTATTTTAACTGCTATAAGAAACACATTAACTAATTTGAGCTTAATAATTACTACTGTAGCTTACATTTGATTTACCTATTACAATAGCCCCTTTACAGTTACTGATATCATAAAAATACACTTATATGCAGGTTTAAAAGTCTACAAAAGACACATTTAATGTCCATCAACAAATATTTTAGCAAAATGTATATTTTACTCAGAATTATTGCGCTCCATCTGTTTAGTGCGCGTGCGTGCAGCAGCGCTCGTTCACTCGTGTAAGCCTCACTCACTCCTGACAGCAAAATGGATATGTTTGCATGACTTTCTAACATTTACAGATAAAAAAAATATACCTGTAGGACTTCTCAGTTATGCCCTGAGGAAAACACAAAATCTCAAATGCATTCAATAGCACAGATATATTAAAGATCGACATTAAAGAACAAAATTTCAAAACTGAAATTTCTAGGCTTTTTTCATGATAACAGAGATCTAGGGGCTATGTAACTACCATATAAGTTTCAAAACAGTCAATCCACAGTAAAGTGCACACAGCCTGCATAAAGTAGCTGTGTTTTTTCACGAGTCCTTGTGACTTCGGTAAAAATGTGCAAATGTGACATCCGATCTACTCGGTCACCGCCTTCAGTCACCATCCCGAGCACCGCCCACCGTCCTTTTGCCAACCCCCCAGACAAAATCGCGTCCATGCCATTGCTGAGCAACAACAACATGGAAATATGTCGAAAGGGTTGGCTTTAACGGACGAAACCAGATCAGCTGACCTGTAACGTTACACTCTCACTCAAAGGATGGACGATCTGACAGGATTGTTACTATGAGGTGGATCACTTCTAACATGTATAGTAAAAACACACTCACCGTGTCTATCTAGTCATGATGAAGGTATAAATATATTTCAATTTCAGCAGGCAACTATTTTTACAGCTACGTTATTATTCCAGCCACAATTAACCATAACAATGTATATACAATTACAAATGATTATATATAAATCGTCAGTTTGTTGTTTTACACACATTATTTCATACACGACATATTCGTGAGATGCAAGAAATCTTCAGAGGCGCCCATAACAACAAAAGACAATACTTTATTGAGCCTTTTCTGATAAGAAGTGTGCGCTGCAAACACGACCATTTTTGACGACGGTTTCTGTCCAGTCCGCTCGTTTTATCTCGTTTAACCACCGCTGTCGTCTGTTTTTTTTTGTCTGGCAGTGGCAGCAGGTATGCGATCAAATTTCTAATTTGAGGCTGTATTACATCGATTCTGGCACCCAACATCACAACAAGATGATAGTTGCTCCTTATGTAGCCGGTTTGAATGGGCAGTTCTCCCTTTGTTTTACACCGCTTAGTGCGGTGACGTAATTGTGACCTACATGACCCTACTTACCTGTGGTTGGCATAGCCATGCGTCACTCATAAAACAACAAGCCAATCAGAAGAGAGGCTCATGAATATTAATTAGACAGGACAAATCGACCTGTTTTTACCAGAGCCCCTGAGATAAGAGCTGTAAAAATATATTGAGATGGTTTTTGGTACTTATACCGCAAATATACTGTATGTTCTTAAGGACATCAAAACCTAAAATAAAACTCCAGAAAGGTGTACAATATGGGACCTTTAAAGGCTGCTTAAGAATAAGCATGCACAAATTAATGACATTGTGTGAATTTAATTTGTCGTTTATGGAACCGCTTTAGCCCCGATTGATTTGTTAGGTTATTTCAAGTCAGGTTTTGGACTTTAAAGTCTTTTTGTGGTTTAATATTTACAAATACTAGTGGGAGTGTGTGTGTGCGTGCGTGCCGTCGTGTTTATCTTACTTGAATGCTTGTTTAGATGTAAAATGGGAAAGGTAATGCATTATTTGTTTCTTTCTTATATTTGTTATACTGCTTTTTTGCATTTGTTCTTATTTATAATAATAAAGAAATTAAAAATAGCTATATTATGATTATTAGCCTATAGTAATTTGATTATTAATATAGTAATGATCATTAAGAAAAGAACTGGAGGAAAAGATGCAATGTTGCTAGGTGATTTTGCTTTGGAACCTTCTTTAAATCTTGAACCTGATTTTAAAATACGTCAAATGGGTGTAGCTCAGTTATTTTGTGTCCGATTTCAACAAATCATAAATCATTTTGAAGATCTTTTAATGGAGAATGTGAAATTAAAAATAATAAATGTTTTATTTTTTAAATTTGTTAATTTTGACTCCTTTTGCCAGCATGTCACTGTTTTTTTTAAAAAAAGCACTTTATAATTGTAACATTTTATTTGATCTTTCCATATTTTATATTATATATCCTTGTACGTATATATTAATTGTTCTTCTGTTATTATTTTTAAATGAATAAATCTTTATTGTAATAAAATTTGCCTTAAATTCATAAAACTAAATAAATAAAAATACAAATATTTATGGGAAGAAACAATTTAATCTCTAGTATGTATACAAGTATTGTAAAGAAGGTTGGAAAATATGTTTGTTTTTCAGCCATAAAAACAGCCTCCCTCCCTTCCCCAGACGGCCTAACACGCATATATACTGAGAGTCAGTTGAAAATATGCTGATGTCGTGTCCCTCGGGAAGAGGTCTCTGTCCCTGTGACATTATGCTGTAGGGTTAGGGTTAGAGGGTTAAGTTAAGGCCTAAATATTCCCTGCTGGGCTAGTGCTGCTTATAAATAGAGTGTTAGGTCATGAACTGTCAGTGAACTGATCAGATTTAGGAGCCTACGTGCAGAAGTGGGTGAAAAAGAAGGCAAAAGGCAAGTTCCCGGAGGGGATCGATATCAGAGAGTTGTTCTGACTTTGTGCTTTTTTTTTCAGTTCACAGAAACACGGCTCACAGTATTGGACCAAAGGTTTCTGATAATTAAGTGTTTGTTGAGTGGTGATACTTGTTTGAAATGCTTTGTTAATGATTTAAAGGTGAATGTTGGCATCAGTTCACAGTCTTGTTTAGAGTTTGACATGTTTTCATACTTGGAGAGGAATATTCTCCAACCATTTAAGTTATTTTAAAGCTTCTAATTATAAGGAAGTACATGTTGTTTGCTTCAGAAATGTAGTTTAACCTTGTTATATGCAGGTCACATGCCGTGGAATGATGGACTCTCATTTTTTTTTTTTTTATGAGCCTTTGACTCATTCTCTCCTTTGTAACACTGTCCTGATAATGGATGTGTCCATGTGCACAAATACATTTACACTGCTATTTTTTCCTTTGTGATTAATTAACGCTTTCCATGTGAACCCGGAGACCAAAATAAAAGGGGCAGAGGAAAAGCTGGAAAGGAAAGACTTCAGCAATGGCTTCATTGTTCCTTCAGCCTCATAGCCCAGATTCAACAAGATTAAAAGATAGAATCATCACAGTGCTGAGAATGTCACAGTTATCACCTTTTTGTGTCCACTTCATGTACTTGTACACTGTGGTATCATACAGTATCTGAGTGGAATTCAATGATGAACTGCGTTTCACAAATACAGAGTAACAGTGAATCCCATTATTTCATTCTAAAATAATATTTTGCCTAAGCCTGTTTTTTTTTGTTTGTTTTTTTGCCATTGCTCTCTAGTCTAGTGCATCTGGATGTTTTAGTTTAGTTTTTAGTTTAGTATTTTTCATTATTCTCATTGTAAACGAAAACCTGTCTGAGCATGGAGATATGACTTTAATTTGGCATTAAAGGCGGTATACCAAATAATACTGATATGGTGAATAAATGCATTACATTTTTAGTTTTATGATATTTTTTCATATGTAAAAAGTTTTACACACAAAAAAATTATTATTCTTATTATTAATAAGTTAATGAATTATGTACATTTTATTACAGTATTAAGAATTATAGAAATGATTGTCATGAAAATGCTACAATGCAAATTTGTCAAACATATACATATAAATATATATTCAATGTGAATATTATTGTGAATATGCATTAATGAAATATGATCTTATGTAGGGAAAGAATGGAAAGCTTAATTTCTTCTGCATCCAAACCACTGTGAAGTCTTTGTATGTTCTTTTGTTTGGCTATTTCGGCCCATTACAACCTCTTTTTTTCATTCCAGGCAATGGTGGCATGTTACCCTGGCAATGGCACAGGATATGTACGGCATGTGGATAACCCAAACGGTGATGGGAGATGTGTCACGTGCATATATTACCTGAATAAAGACTGGGATGCCAAGGTAGGAGTTTTTGTCCCCTGCCAGTGAACTTGTATACATTCTGTAGTGCGTAAAGCTGCATGAGATTCGTGTAAACTCTTCTCAGTTTGTTTAGGTTTCTTATCTGATGTAGACTGCTCAAACTTGCATCAGAGCTTACATTCAATACAATGGAAGTTCAAAATCAACCTTGTGCAGGGAGTTTGCTAATGGTACTTTATATCAATAGGCCACACGAGAGACTGTTTATGTGTTGTTATTAGAGGTCTGCTAGAACAGAGAAACTGTGGTTGGTGTTGGATTTGTAATTTGTAAAATTTTAATATTTATGTTTTTGTATGTCATCTTTATACATGTAATAATTGTATTGCAAAATAATGTCACTACACAAAAAACTGAGCACAACTACTGTAGTCAGACTGAAAAACAAAAGTGTGTTCTTTTTGAGTCAAAAACATACAGCGTGACCAGAGTAGTCCTAAAATGCTTTTTAGTGAATCAAAAACAGGATGACGAGTTTGACTCCATAAAGTTGTTTGTTTGTGAATCAGGTTACACAAATGACTGACTGACACAATTGAGCTGGTTCTTTTTGGTAAATATACAGGTGCTGGTCATATAATTAGAATATCATCAAAAAGTTGATTTATTTCACTAATTCCATTCAAAAAGTGAAACTTGTATAATGTATACATTCATTCCACACAGACTGATATATTTCAAGTGTTTATTTCTTTTAATTTTGATGATTATAAGTGACAACTAATGAAAACCCCAAATTCAGTATCTCAGAAAATTAGAATATTGTGAAAAGGTTCAATATTGAAGACACCTGGTGCCACACTCTAATCAGCTAATTAACTCAAAACACCTGCAAAGGCCTTTAAATGGTCTCTCAGTCTAGTTCTGTAGGCTACACAATCATGGGGAAGACTGCTGACTTGACAGTTGTCCAAAAGACGACCATTGACACCTTGCACAAGGAGGGCAAGACACAAAAGGTCATTGCAAAAGAGGCTGGCTGTTCACAGAGCTCTGTGTCCAAGCACATTAATAGAGAGGCGACGGGAAGGAAAAGATGTGGTAGAAAAAAAGTGTACAAGCAATAGGGATAACCGCACCCTGGAGAGGTTTGTGAAACAAAACCCATTCAAAAATGTGGGGGAGATTCACAAAGAGTGGACTGCAGCTGGAGTCAGTGCTTCAAGAACCACTACACACAGACGTATGCAAGACATGGGTTTCAGCTGTCGCATTCCTTGTGTCAAGCCACTCTTGAACAACAGACAGCGTCAGAAGCGTCTCGACTGGACTGCTGCTGAGTGGTCCAAAGTTATGTTCTCTGATGAAAGTAAATTTTGCATTTCCTTTGGAAATCAGGGTCCCAGAGTCTGGAGGAAGAGAGGAGAGGCACAGAATCCACGTTGCTTGAGGTCCAGTGTAAAGTTTCCACAGTCAGTGATGGTTTGGGGTGCCATGTCATCTGCTGGTGTTGGTCCACTGTGTTTTCTGAGGTCCAAGGTCAACACAGCCGTATACCAGGAAGTTTTAGAGCACTTCATGCTTCCTGCTGCTGACCAACTTTATGGAGATGCAGATTTCATTTTCCAACAGGAATTGGCACCTGCACACAGTGCCAAAGCTACCAGTACCTGGTTTAAGGACCATGGTATCCCGGTTCTTAATTGGCCAGCAAACTCGCCTGACCTTAACCCCATAGAAAATCTATGGGGTATTGTGAAGAGGAAGATGCGATATGCCAGACCCAACAATGCAGAGGAGCTGAAGGCCACTATCAGAGCAACCTGGGCTCTCATAACACCTGAGCAGTGCCACAGACTGATGGACTCCATGCCACGCCGCATTGCTGCAGTAATTCAGGCAAAAGGAGCCCCAACTAAGTATTGAGTGCTGTACATGCTCATACTTTTCATGTTCATACTTTTCAGTTGGCCAAGATTTCTAAAAATCCTTTCTTTGTATTGGGCTTAAGTAATATTCTAATTTTCTGAGAATTTGGGTTTTTCATTAGTTGTCAGTTATAATCATCAAAATTAAAAGAAATAAACACTTGAAATATATCAGTCTGTGTGGAATGAATGTATACATTATACAAGTTTCACTTTTTGAATGGAATTAGTGAAATAAATCAACTTTTTGATGATATTCTAATTATATGACCAGCACCTGTATATATTTTTTTTAAAACCGCTTGACCCACAGTCTTATTCACAAACAAGTGACTCCTCTGAATTGGTTATTTTTCATGATTCAGAAACATACAGCATGACATAAAACAGTGTAACCAGATTCCTGAAACAAATGATTTTTATGAGCTGGTTCTTGATTGGTTTCAAAAAAAACTTTATAAATTTGAATCAGTCTGAAACGGGACAGCAGACATGACACTTTCCACCACTTTACCACATGCGTCAGAGAGTCGGTTCTGCTCCAGAACATTCCAACCGGCCATGGAAACAATTCTGAGTGTTGAGCAGACATTCTTATATGAAGTAGAAAATAGAGTTGGCCAGTAACTAGTGTTGCTTTCGTCAACGAAAATTATGACTAAATATCATCGTCAACGAATCTTTATCACGTGACGAAGACGAGACGCAACGTAAATGCTGGTCATGTGACGATGACTATAATTAAATGTATAATGCAATAGCGTTGACGAATAAAAACGAGACTAAATGTGGTTTACAAAATAAAAACTATGCTAAAATGTCTCTTCATTTTCGTTGACCAAAACGAGACGAAACGAAATAACGTTATTTTGTCTCGTTTAGTCGCGTTATTAATATTTTGCAGTATTTCGGTTTCATGTGTCTCACTTCAGGGGCTGAAATTCAGGGTTGCCAGGTTTTCGCAACAAAACCCGCCCAATTGCTACTCAAAACTAGCCCAATCGCATTTCGAGGGGGGTTCCCCGGTAAAGTTCGCATTCCAGGGGCTAAATATGACGTTATTGGGGTCGCTTCAACCCGCGGACATGAAAAAAAACCCTGCGGCAACAGTGTTAAAATAGCCCAATTCCGCGGGAAAGCCAAGGACATGGCAACACTCTGCGCAGACGCAGGCGACGTCACTTCCTCAAGCCCCACTCGCGGCATTATTTAGAGGACAACAACAAACAAAGTTAAGTATGACACAGAGAAAGGGACCGATGGCCGGCTTCATCTGACTTCAGTTTACAAGCAATACAAGTAACAGACACACACATTTTATTTGCACTTTTTAGTATGTTATTGTAGCTCGAGCATTCAAGCACCTTGTTTCTCTTTGTTAAACTTGAATGTATTTTTTTTTCTGGCATTGTCATGTGATGCTATTTTATTTATTGTTTTTATTTATTTAAATTTATGTGCTAACTTTAATTTAGATTTACTTCTAACATGTTTGGTTGGTAAAATAAATGTTGTAAATTCAAATCAGAGCGTCTTCCGTGTCTGGAATAGATGTATTCTTGAGTCTGTAAGGTAACAATAATATAATAAGATAACTTGTTTGAAATGGGTTTGGCTAAAATAAAATTTTGGTTTCGTCTATACTACTAGGTACTTATACTATATTGACTGGGTTAAATAGAATTGCATTATTAAAAAGAGAATAAAATACAATTTTCATTGACTAAAACTAGACTAAATGTCATCAGTTTTCGTCGACTAAAACTAGACGAAAATAATCATGGATAATTCTGACTAAAATAAGACTAAAATGCTCAGACTTTTAGTTGACTGAAACTAGACTAAAAAGAGTATGAACGTGACAAACTAATAAAAACTAAAATGACAGCTTCACACAAAGACTAGACTAAAACTAAAATTAAAACAGGCCGCCAAAAACAACACTACCAGTAACACAGGGCAGAAATAGGGATGGTAGAAGAGAAAGAAGGATTGAAGACATTATCTAGATCAGTGGTTCCCAAACCGGTCCTGGAGACCCCCCCTGCCTTGCACCTTTTGTATGTCTCCCTTATCTAACACACCTGATTCCACTCATCAGCTCATTAGTAGAGACTGCAAGAACTAAATTGGGTGTTTCTGATTAGGGAGACATACAAAATGTGCAGGGCAGGGGGTCCTCCAGGACAGGTTTGAGGAACCACTGATCTAGATCATTGGTCTCAAACTCAAATCCTGGAGCGCCACAGCTCTGCACAATTTAGCTCCAACCCTAATCAAAGCACACCTGATCCAGCTAATCAAGGTCTTCAGGATTATTAGAAACTTCCAAGCAGGTGTGATTTGGAGCTGGTTGGAGCTGTGGCCCTCCAGGAATTGAGTTTGATACCAGTGCTCTAGATGTACTAGAATGCACTCTTGATGCTCTCTAGATGCTGTTTTTTTTTCTGTGACGACAGTGACTTGGCCAAGTATGGTGACCCATACTCGGAATTTGTGGTCTGCATTTGACCCATCCAAAGTGCACACACACAGCAGGGAACACACACACACCGTGAACACACACCCGGAGCAGTGAGCAGCCATTTATGCTGCGGCGCCCGGGGAGCAGTTGGGGGTTCTTGCTCAAGGGCGCCTCAGTCGTGGTATTGAAGGTGGACGAGAGCGCTGTACATTCACTCCCCCACCTACAATTCCTGCCGGCCTGAGACTCGAACTCGCAACCTTTGGATTACGAGTCCGACTCTCTAACCATTAGGCCACGACTTCCCATAGCAGTCATATGTTTATGTGAGTATCAAAGATGTGATGTAAGGATGGATCACATCTCACACATTCAACCCTGATATTTTCCATCTCTCTCGAGCTTAACAGGATGCCAGTAATACATGGTATAAGCTCTAGTTCTCTCCCTCTCATATCACACCCCCTTCACTGAATGGAGAGGAAAATAGCCGTCTCACGCAAACCTGCATGTTCCCTGTTGTCTTATGTAAAAGTCACAGTGTGTCAGATTTTTTTTTCCCTTTAAGCTAAATTTAGCATCAGGTTGTCCGGGGGCAGGAAAAAATATGTTCCCTCCCAGAGTTTTCCCATCCACAACATTCTGTTTTGTGAATGAAGCATTTTTTTTTTATTTATACTTGTATAATTTTATGCTGTTTTTAAAAGAAGTCTCTTGTGCTCACTAAACTGCATATATTGACTGCATATTATTACAATGTATTATTACAATTTACATTTAAAAACTTTTCTATTGTAATACATTTTTTTTTTCAAACTGAGTGTTCAGCAGTCATTACTCTAGTCTCTAGTATCGCATGGTGCTTCATAAATCATAATTCATGCTCAAGAAAAAAATCGTATTTTGTGGAAACTAACAGCGTTTATTTATATTGTCTTTACTATCACTTTTGATCAAGTTAATGCATCCTTGTTGAATAAGTGTTAATTTCTTTCAATAAAAAGTCTTAATGATAATGTCTATTTTTTTAATGTTGTATATTAAATGTTTTGTGTATTTATGTATATATGTTTGTGTGCATCTGTGTGTGTAATTATCAATATTTTTATAATCATTTAATTATAACTGTTTAATATTTTTAGAATTGTATGAACATTATATTTGTATAGGTTTTAATTTTATAGAAGTACTGATATTGATTCATTGATATGACTAATGTCTTTAAGTGTACATGCTTTTAATCATTTTTCAAGTACAATTAAGTATAACTGAGCATACATTGACTGAATTCAAGAAATATGTATGCATTATGGTAGTTTTTAATGTGACAATTAAAAACAAATATTTTGAAAAGGTTGTATTTTTGTTGTACTTTATTCATTTATTAATTAGTTTTTTTTTATAGGAGTGGATTGCCAGAATGTTGAGATCACCTATTTAGTCCAATAGAATTCACTTTTCACACACACACACATATATATATTTGCCTGCTGTCTTCACACTGAGTTGAATACATTAGGTATCAGTTGTCTGAACCAATTCTAATGATTATAACCCTACTAAGTTTAAAATGTCGAAATATGAAGGTCCTCATCAAACTATATAGCCTAATTCTCATCTGCTCACTCTGTAGGAACATGGTGGCCTTTTGCGGATCTTTCCAGAGGGAACCTCTCAGTTTGCAGACATTGAGCCCAAGTTTGACAGACTTTTGCTCTTCTGGTCAGACAGACGGAACCCACATGAGGTCCAGCTCGCTTATGCCACAAGGTCAGTGATAGTAACGTTTCATTTTTATTTATTTTTTTAAATGGTCCTGTAAGCTGCTTGTGCTTATATAAAATTGTGTTTATTTATGTGCAGGTATGCTATAACGGTGTGGTATTTTGACGCTGATGAGCGAGCTCGTGCTAAAGAGAAATATCTAACAGGTGAGATCTGCTCAAACATGACCAGGCACTTCCATTGATTATTTTTTAAACAAGACTTTCCTTCCAAATCGACAGTTGTGTACTTTCTATAGATTTCTGTTCTGTGTCTATGGGAATATGAACAGATTGCTTTGCTGAAATACTATTTAAACAGGGGTGCAAACTTGTCACCTTTCAGCGAAATTCGCCGATTTCATCTTGGAATAGGTCATTCACGAGAATTGTGTAGATCTGTAAAAAAAAAAAAAAAAAAAATTGAGGGTGGGGGTCGTAGTCGTCGTCGTATCTGTGAGTCATACCTCTGTCACGTCACCTGTAGCGCTTTTTTTCCCCTGTTGGCAAAGGACTGGACCCGCCCTACTCTGCCTCTGATTGGCTTACAGGGGGGCAGCCGTGGCCTAATGGTTAGAGAGTTGGACTTGTAACCCAAAGGTTGCAGGTTCGATTCCCAGGTCCGGCAGGGATTGTCGGTTGGGGGGAGTGAATAACAAGTGCTCTCTCCACCTTCAATACCACGACTGAGGTGAGACCCTTGAGCAAGGCACCGATCCCCCAACTGCTCCCCGGGCACCGCAATATGGCTGCCCACTGCTCCGGGTGTGTGTTCTCTGCTGTGAGTGTGCACTTGGATGGGTTAAATGCAGAGGACAAATTCCGAGTATGGGTCACCATACTTGGCCACACACCACTTCCCTTTCCCCTTTCCCTTTCCCTTTACCTTAATGTTCTTTCCCTCATTCAACCAATCTCACTCCTGAAGCCTAACTTTTAGACGCTGCAGGCAACTGTCCATATTTCGGACGGAATGCATTTGTATCTGCTGTAAATTATGGTGTTCCAGTTTAAATGGCGATTACCGCGAGGCTGCTGTTTTTTTTTGTTTGTTTTTTTGCGTGAGGCTGCTGTTGCGATAGCTATGAAGATTGTAAGTTTCTACCCTTTGCAAAAATGCTCCTCAGTCTAGGCTTGCCGCGATAGACGGTGTTGGCGGTGATACCGGTGTTAAGCCGCAACACCGTTTACGTCACTTGCACCGTCCCTCACCGTCATTTTGATTTTTTTTTTATAGTAATAAAAATCATTTAGTTCAGTTAGAGGACACTACAATTAAACTGAACGCGGCTGCTGAATGCAGCACACCGAACGAACGACAGTCGCGCATCACAGATCAGATTTAATGTATCACACATGAGGAGAGTGAGTCGAGCTGACAGACACGAAGTGAGGTGAGACAGACAAGAAGAGTGAGGTGAGACAGACAAGAAGAGTGAGGTGAGACGGACAAGACGATAGCGGAAGAGTTTCAAACCGAAAGTCCAGCACTCTCTTCACTGCTGATCCTGCGACGATCTTGTTTGAATGCGTTCCTTCACTGGCATTTACCACATTTCGTTTTCTCCCTTAACACATTTGTTCATTCTGATGCTCAGTTTTACAGAACTAATGGCTGCTGATGACTATTTGAATTGAATTCTTCCAAAGTGCGCGCTTGTAAGTGTTCCTTGAATGCGTAACATTAATTACGTGAGTACATCTGCTCATGCTGAAAATAATATATGAAAAACAAAATTATTTTACATAACATTATAGCTTATATTTGTTTAGTAATTTTTTTAATTAATGTAAAAACTAAAATGAACTGTAAAACTGAAAGTTATTTTTTAATTGTGTTCAGCACATAGACTGTAACATTCAGCATGGTGGACCGCATCTGGATTCATGACGGATTCGTTAGAACCACTGATCTAAGTGATAATGGAAGTTTTTTTAAAACATTCGTTTCTCATTTATTTGGTTCCACAGTATGCTGATTTTTATTTTATTTAAACTGTGCATATTTCCCCCCATTATTTTACATAAAGGTGTATGCCGTCCGTGCCTCCAAACTTTCTTATTCGTTTTGCTAATAAACGTTCTATGTTTCATAATTATCTGTTCCTCATTCTTTACTGATTTTTAGTTTTGTATACCTATTTAAACTTTATAAGTTATTTGTTATTTTATATTAGGCATATAGCATGGTGTATTTTTATTTGTTTTGTTAATAAAAGTTCTTTGTTCTACGTTGTATTTTGTTGTTGCTTGAATTGAATTCAAGCAATTGATGCAGAATTGCCGCTAATTTAAAAATGAAAGTAAAACGTGCACGGGGCTTTTATAAGCTATTTAAGCAAAGGAAAGTGAGGAAAAGTGGGAAAACTCAAACGAACTAAAAACAAACAACTGCTTGACGCCGAATTGCCGCGAATTTAAAAGTGAAAGTAACAGGTGCATGGCGCTTACAGACTATTTAAAACCGAAGGAAAGCTAGGAAAAGAGGGAAAACTCAAACGACCCCCCCACCACGGTGATACCGGTATTATCGGTGTTGTCACACGTCGATTAACCGGTGGGAAAATTTCCTCACCGTCACAACCCTACCTCAGTCTTGACCTTAACATTTGTCTCACATATCAGTAAGCTATTACTCTGACATGAAGTCGATTTGAGAACTGTTCGACCTACAAGTAAAGCATACCGTTTAATATATTAGGATCACTCAGCTGAAGTGGAGGCAGCGCTAAGTGTCAGCCTGTAACAGCCTGTTTCAAGATGGAGAAAGACCTCACGTTTAGCACTAAGTTCATGTAACATCTTAACAACAATCCTTGTTGATTGTAGACCGTAGTTGTCGCTCAAACGTCTTTTAATCATATAAAGGTGTTTATCCTTGAATGGTGCACTGCAAAAAATGCTTTTCTTTTTTTCGTCTTGTTTCTAGTCCAAATATATAAAAAAATTCTTAAATCAAGAATCATTTTCTAGACAAGTAAAAATTGTCTTGTTTTCAAAAAAAAAAAAAAAAGCAAGTCAAAATTAAGTGAGTTTTTCCTTAAAACAAGCAAAATAATCTGCAAATGGGGTAAGCAAAATAATCTTATTTCAAACCGAAAACAAGATTGACTTTTGACTTTTTTTCTGAAAAAACAAAAGATTTGATTTAAGAATTATTAGATATTTGGACTGGAAACAAGACAAAAAAAAAGTGTGTAACAGTGTGTAACATTTTCTCCATATAAAGCAGTTTGATTTGGTGTTTCTGTGGCTCAGTGGTAGAGCATTGCGTTAGCAGCGCAAACGGTTGTGGGTTCAATTCCCAGGGAACACACATACTGCTAAAAAAAAATGTATAGCCTGAATGCACTGTAAGTCGCTTTGGATAAAAGCGTCTGCTAAATGCATAAATGTAAATTACTTGCCATTGTGCGTGAAATGTGATATGTGAATTAACTTGCCTTTACCTTCATTGGCATTTAACTAGTTCAGGTAGCCAAACTTTACCACTCACCCACTTCAAAAAAAATTTCAGAGTGAGGGAATGAGAGAGTTTTAGGAGGAAGATGCCCTAACTGTGGCTCAACTAGAGGCTGGAGTCAGGTGCAAATGGAGCTTGTCCTGGTTGAAGTTAAAATCAAAGTGTGATGTGAAGGGAAAGGAATATGTGTTTCAATTGTCATGTATGTATAGTGTGTGTGTGTGTGTGTGTATGTGCGCGGGGGGGTAGTTTAGTTTGTCACCTTTTTCACCCCTGACGAGTTTGCACCCCTGTTAAAGGAACAGTGCAGGCAAAAATGAACTTTTTCATTATTTACTCACCCTCATGCTTTTCCAAAACTGTCTGACTTTCTTTTTTGGTGGAACACAACATGAGACGTTTAGCAGGTTGTTTATGCTGCTCTTTTCTGTTTGGTAGAAGTAATTGGTTTCTGGGGCTGTCAAGCTCCTGAAACAAGAAGTTTTATATAAAAGTGTTACGTCTTAAGTGTCTAGGGGTTTAAAGTAGTGCTGTCAATCGATAAAAAAAAATGTATTGTGTTAATCACAGTCATGGACTGATTAATCATGATTAATCACAAATTTAAAATACTAGGATTTACCAGTAAATGTGTTGAAAAAGAAATGCATGACAAACTAGTTTAAGGAAGCAGAACCTTTCACACCTCCGCCAGGTACGAGACATTATTATTATTATTATTATTATTATAT
>JALXFT010004714.1:0-80001 GCA_023376895.1 Aspiorhynchus laticeps
ATTATTATAAATATCCTTATTCTTTTATCATTATTCTTTTGTTTTTATTCAGCCATTATACTGGAAATAAAACATTTACCAAGCCACATCGCTTCAATCCCAGTATACATTTACCCAACTATTATCAAAAGTATTTCTAAATAAATACAACAAAACATTTTCTTGCGACCTTACATGAAGTATTATGACAAAATGCATTATGAAGAAGAATTTGACCGGTTCTACAGGTGCATTAGAGCTAACATTAGCATCATGCTCCATAACACAATTTATGAGATTAATAGTACACTTTTACTCAGAACTCACTTCAAACCACCATCGAGTGTTTGTAATAACTTCCTTTTGCGATCACATGTGGAATTTGGTCGTTTACTGTTGTTAAAATATGCTATTTATAGCCTTTTATATCGCTGCAAAAATTAGCATTTCAGATGTACACATTCATCTCAAGAAAATCACATACAAACCATATCCTATCGTAATCATGTGTTTATTATCTTATATAATCTATAGTGGCTGTTGTCATGTTTATTTCTGCTGTGTTGTATGCTCTGGCTGAAACTCACGTGGTTTGTGATGTTACAACCGCCTCTGTCCTTGAGTTGCCATGTATACATTCCAAGTATAATACACATTAGTAAAAAGATCTATTTTAATTTTTATTTGTCTATATACACTTTGGGCGGCCGCGGTAGATTATAAAAGTAGCCCAAAAAAACATCGCAACCCACGGCTCTGTAATTTTTCCCACGACTGTATTTTCAAAGTAGCCCACAGCCACTTGTGCCGCTACCCTGACAACACTGTTAGCTGTATCCTCTCACAATGATAGATAACATTCCGCGCTGTGATGACAGGAAGAAGTTGGGGTCAAACCTTATCAAACGATTAATTAGCGTTAAAAAAAATGACGCGTTAATTTTAGATTAATCGCATGCATTAACGTGTTAACATTGACACCCCTAGTTTAAAGATAACAACTTCCCAAGATGGCGGCGCGCACAACAGACGCAGCGGCTTCTTTCTCTCCCGACAGAACGGTGTTTTCGTTTTTTTTGTCTTGTAAGTCGCAATGTTTTTGTACATATTCGTCTCGTCTACCTGTCTTTTAAGCGCGCATACAGTCGTGAGTTTCTGCTCGATGTCGGCAGAACCACATTTTTAGAGTTAAACTCCACGCACGCCGAAGAGCTGCGGGACCTCGGTTTGCTCCGGAGGCCTACACCATCACCGACCCCCACTACTGCATCTCGCCCACAGCGGAGGCGCTACAAGCGGCGTGAGAGGAAGCAGAAGAGGGGTAAGCGCGGAGGTATCCGAGCTAGGCTAGCGGCTAACCCACACGAGCCAGCTATCCCCTCCATCGTACTGGCGAACGTACGCTCTTTGGACAATAAACTGGACCACATCCGACTACTTCGCTCAACTCAGAGGACTGTAAGAGACTGTTGTGTTTTTGTGTTTACGGAAACATGGCTTAACAACAGCGTTCCGGACTGCGCCATTCAGCTTGACCAGCTAACATGCTATCGAGCAGACAGAGCTCTCGTCGAGGGAGGTAAGAGACGCGGCGGCGGGCTTTGTGTTTACATCAATAATGTATGGTGCCGCGACGCTGTTGTGGTCTGCAAACACTGCTCACCCCTGGTGGAGTTTATGATTATTAAGTGCTGGCCGTTCTATCTACCGAGGGAATATACAGCCATACTGCTCGTTGCTTTATACATCCCTCCCAGCTCCAACAACAATAACAGGAGTGAGGCACTGAATGATCTGTACCAGCACATCAGTGGGCAGCAGACAGCCCACCCAGATGCTTTTCTCATCTTGGCTGGAGACTTTAATCACGCAGACTTAAAAGAGTGTGTTCCCAAAAATTCAACAGCATGTTGACTTTCCAACAAGGGGAAAAAATACGCTGGACTTTGTTTACACCACCCAGAGAGGA
Source organism: Aspiorhynchus laticeps (assembly GCA_023376895.1). Lineage (NCBI taxonomy): Eukaryota > Metazoa > Chordata > Actinopteri > Cypriniformes > Cyprinidae > Aspiorhynchus > Aspiorhynchus laticeps. The sequence goes on from JALXFT010004714.1 coordinate 1,949, forward strand.
GCATACAAGGCTCTCCCCCTCCCCCACCTCGGAGCCTCAGACCACATCACCGTCATGCTAATGCCTGCACACAGACCGCTCGTTAAAGTCATCAAACCAATACACAAGCAGATACAAGTGTGGCCGGAAGGGTCGTCAGAGGCACTTCAAGACTGTTTTGACACCACTGACTGGAATATGTTTAAACAGGCTGCCACATACAACAGCACCACAGACCTCCAAGAGTACTCAGAGACTGTCACTGCCTACATCACCAAGTGGATTGATGATGTAACGGTCACAAAGACTATCACTGTCCGGGCCAACCAGAAGCCGTGGCTGACAGGGGAGGTCTACAGACTTCTGAAGGCTCGGAATGCTGCCTTTAGAGCTGGAGATGAGGAGGGCCTAAGGACAGCTAGGGCCAACCTATCCCGCGGCATCAGAGAGGCCAAGAGACAGTACTCCAGGAGGATAGCCCACCGTTTCAGTGACATCAGAGACACTTGGAGCCTGTGGCAGGGGATTCAGACCATTACGGACTACAAGCCCCCACCACAGACCTGTGACAGCACCATCCCCCTGCTGAACGAGCTGAATGCCTTCTTTGCTCGCTTTGAGGCACAAAACAGCACCACTGCACAGAAGACTCCACCTCCTCCCGGCGACCAGATGATGACGCTGTCCCCGCACAGCGTGAAGAGTTCCCTCAGCAGGATCAATGCACGCAAAGCTCCGGGTCCTGACAACATTCCTGGGCGTGTACTGAGAGACTGTGCACTGGAACTCACTGATGTCTTCAGACATTTTCAACATCTCACTAAGCCAGGCTGTTGTCCCCACATGCTTCAAAGCTACCACCATCATTCCAGTCCCGAAGAAGTCATCTCCATCCTGCTTCAATGACTACCGTCCAGTAGCACTCACTCCTATTCTCATGAAGTGCTTTGAACGGTTAGTCATGCAGCACATCAAGTCTGTCCTCCCCCCCTCCCTGGACCCCTTCCAGTTTGCATATAGGTCCAATCGCTCGACCGATGATGCCATCGCCACTGCCCTCCACCCAGCCCTCACACACCTAGACAAAACGGACACGTATGTCAGATTGCTTTTCATAGACTTCAGTTCAGCATTCAACACAATCATCCCTCAACAGCTCATCCATAAACTGGTCCAGCTGGGGCTCAATACGTCGCTGTGCAACTGGCTGTGCAACTGGCTGTTGGACTTTCTGACCGGGAGACCTCAGGCAGTACGGGTCGGCAGTAACACATCCAGCACCATCACACTGAACACAGGGGCCCCCCAAGGATGTGTGCTGAGCCCCCTCCTCTTCACTCTGCTGACCCACGACTGCACACCGTCACACAACTCCAACCGCTTCATTAAATTTGCGGATGACACGACTGTGGTGGGTCTCATCAGCAACAGAGATGAGACAAACTACAGGAGCGAGGTGAGCCGCCTGGCCGGGTGGTGCAGTGACAACAATCTCTCTCTGAATGTGGAGAAGACGAAGTAGATTGTCGTTGACTTCAGGAGAGTGCACTCTCTGCATGCTCCTCTGACCATCAATGGTGCGACCGTGGAGAGAGTGAGCATCACCAAGTTCCTGGGTGTACACATCACAGAGGACCTCTCCTGGACCCAACAACACTGCAGCACTAGCCAAGAAAGCACAACAGCGTCTCTACTTCCTCCGCAAACTAAGAAGAGCCAGAGCCCCGGCCCCCATCATGTGCACCTTCTACAGAGGCACCATCGAGAGCATTCTGACCAGCTGCATCACTGTGTGGTATGGCGCCTGCAACGCGTCCTGCCGCAAGTCCCTTCAACGGATAGTGAGAGCAGCTGAGAAGATCGTTGGTGTCTCTCTCCCCTCCCTCCAGGACACTTACAACACCCGTCTCACCCGCAAAGCCCTCAGCGTTGCAGGTGATCCCACCCACCCGACACACATCTTCTTCAGTCTGCTACCATCAGGGAGGAGACTGAGGAGTCTCCAAGCCAGGACAAACAGACTGAAAGACAGCTTCATCCACCAGGCTGTCAGGAAGCTGAACTCCCTCCCGTCCTTGCCCCCCCTCCCCTCTCTTTCCCCACGAATCACTGAACTCTGACCCCCACCCCACCACCACCACCACACACACACACTCACACTCAGACAAGCACCGGTCACTTGTACAGCATTGGACTGACCTCATTCAACTACCTCTTCTGACAGTCTGAAAAAAGACTGCTCCTTGTCACTTTAAATAGTCTTGATAAGCTCTTTGCACTACACCATTTATATTCTGCACTGTTTGTTTGTTTGTTTGTTTGTTTATATCACTGATTTGCACTATCTGCCATGTGCCTTATGCCACTTTATCCATTTTTTTATATTATTATTTTTATTTTTTTACTTAATGTGTATATATATATATATATATATATATATATATATATATATATATATATATATATATATGATTTGTACTTATCTGTATTTTTGCGTTCTACTGTTTGTGTTTAGTGTTATCTGTATGCACCAGGGAGTAAGAGAGTAACGCAATTTCAATTCTCTGTATGCATGTACGGTACATGTGGCAGAATTGACAATAAAGCTGACTTTGATACTAAGGGTTTAAGAAGAGCATTTGCCTGAGCCCCTATACCACAGCAGAACAACAAGATACCTTTAACAGGTTTTATTAACAACTCATATTTATATTTATATGAGTATACATAATTTTCAAACAAAAAGAATGCAAATTAAGAGGAAAGCAACAAAACTTCAGGAGGGGGAACAATGCCAAAATAACAAACAAAAACATTTCTATTCTGGGGGTTAAATTCTTTCTAAACCAGCCAAATAAAAGAAAATCAACAACAAAATTATACACTCACTCCCTATCTAATCCTCAAACCAGGAGAAAACATGTACAGTACAAATGAAAAGGCACCCACCTCCCTAAACATTCCAAAAGGGTAACAGTCAATCAACAGAGTAACGGCTTAAGCAGTTGGTAACAGGGAAATACAAAATAAATGTTAAACAGCTCTTGCAGTATCTTGCTCAACACAGAGCACAAAGGTTACCTAGAGCTTCTGGCAACAACAGAGTGTTAGTCAACAATTCTTTAGATTAATGAAGATAACAACCATGCAGGGCTGGACACAGGACATGCAGTCTTCTGAGGGTTCTGCTTGGCTTTTATACTACTGCTCTCTCAGCTGGTAAGCAGGTGCAGCTGGAAAGGGCAATCAGCTACCTGCCAGAGTGGAAAAAGTGGGAGGAGCCAGAGAAGCTGGGGGCTGTTTCATAAAACTAGTTTACCAAATAAGCCAGGCTTAGACTTAGTTCACACTGCAGGGGCCCGTTTCAGTAAGGAGGTTCAACCAAATCTGAGTTTAAACTTGAACTCAGAGTTGACTTACTCTGAGATGGGAAACTCAGAGTTTTCGGTTACAGAACAGCTGAATTGTGTTAGTTTACTCAACTCTAAGTAGGTTGACTGAGTTTAGCGCGTGCACCACGACTATGAAAAGTCATGATCAGTGGAGCTCCGAAATTATTATTCACCATGGCAACAGCTCCCGCCAAAAAGACGTCAGCGCGCATACTGCCGTCAATGCGTAACTTTAATTCTTAATAACTGTCAATAACTTAATAACTGTTATAATATCAGAGGTGAAAACTGTAAATTATTGAACTAATATTCATTTTAATGGTATGCCATGGCCACAAATAAAGAGGAAAAAGACAGAAAGAAAAAACAAGAACATGGCAGCAGCTAAAAATGAAGTATAAAAACACAATTCAATCAAGGTAAAGCTTTAAACATGAAAGGTTCATGGGTGCGGGCTAAATGACTTTACAAACATTTGACATTAAATATCATTCAATGTCTATTTCAACGCACTGCAGCTTTTTCCACAGTCTAACACTCTTTTCACATAATTAAATATTCTCTAATCCAACCTGTTACATTTCTTAATTAGAGTAATAAAATTGACTTCTGACTTGTAGACAGCAAGAAGGCAGAGGGAGAACCTGCAGCAGCACCACTGACAGATGAAGAGGAGATGGTCAAGTATTGGAATATTTCTCAAATCCAAAAGTAAAAAGAATAACTTTTGCTTTTGCATTAGGAAATAAAGATGACCAAAAAATTGTGAATAATTAGTTTATTTAACAGCTGTGGTGGTTACGGCTCATACTACCTCTCCATCTGGCATCCTTCCATTCCATACAGTAATTAGTTTCATTTTCAGAAGGTGCGATGGTGGGGATATGCTTGTCATCAATGCATCCAACCACACTGGAAATCCTGAAGGAAATTCTGATTATTGGGTTACTTCCAGATGTCACAGAAAGATGTTATCAAGTGAACGTCATTTATCAGATTAGCCTCATTTAAACCGATTTCTACACCACTAACCTACAGTCCTGTGATACTCCTCTTTGACGGATTTGTGCTCATGAAAAAAAAAATTCAGAATGCACACTTTCCTTAAAATCCGCATACAGGACTTATAATATGCTCCGCATCTCCGATGTTTTGAAGAAAACTACCATTTAAAATGGTACCACTCAAATCAATATGCACATGAATACGGTGTAAAAAATAATAATAAAATAAATAATATAAGGTAAAACTAATTTATGTGAATTTTTTTTATGTTGCAAATTATCTGGCAGTGGGGTAAGACCTATTAAAAATAGCCTATTTTTGTTAACATTTGCATGAAGATTATTTTTCCTTACCCTATGGAACTAGAACAATTTTATATTTTAACAAGACTAAATATCTAGATAATTTTTCATCTATAGAAAATGCATCTTAACTTAAGAATTTTTTATATATTTGTACTTGAAATCAGACAAAAATACTAAGTAAGAAAAGCAATTTTGCAGCATGAATGAATGAATGAGGTATTAAAACATCGCTTACACTTTAAAAAGGGGGAGGAGATGGAATGAAACCGGTTTACCGAAGAAAACCTGCTTCTGACCAGGTTAGGTTCACAGAGTAAGTTACCACGGTAACCGACTGAGTATAAGTTACCTCTCTTTCTGAAACGAGCTTGACTTACCCTGTTTTCCCGGGTTTGACAAACCTCCCATTTTGAAACGGAAAACCCAGAGTTTCCCTCATTTCAGAGTTAACATACTCAGTTTTCACTTAACTTCCTTTCTGAAACGGGCCCCAGGTCTTTTTTGCGCTGTTGTTCACATTGTCATTTAAATGCAACTGCCATCAGTCTCATGTGTGAACTGTATACGGCCCTGAAGTGACCCGCATGCGCAGAAGAAGATGTGACGTCAAACGCAGCGCACTGTTTGCGTGGAAATAAAAATGGATGCTGCTCGTGTTAGCACGTGTTTAGCAATTTTTAAGTTAATGTGCAATCGGAGCCTAAATAACGAAGTGATAGTATTGTCTATATATTGTCTGCCATTGTGATTTTAATCTTCCCGCCTCCTCCAGCGCAGAATTGTGACCTCTGTCGCATTTCAATGTCGTAAAAATCGCATGAAATGCGACATGGCCGTTCAGACTGAAGTCGCATTGCAAAACATCGGATATGTATCCGATTTAGGACCACATATGAAAGTGGCCTGGGCCTGATTTGAAAAAAATCGGATTTGTGCTGTTCAGACTGTCAAAAAAAAATCAGATATGGGTCACATTTGGGCAAAAAAATCGGATTTGGGCCACTTTAGCCTGCAGTGTGAACTAAGTCATATTTCAGTAGGCTTGCTCGAGATGAACTATACTAGCCTGCCACCGACTGGCGAGAGTAGCTGCTTGCAGTCGGGGCGGAATTAAAAGAGGAGACGTCAAGTCGGACACTTTTTGCTCCCAGTAGTGACGCTCGCACAGTGTTTGCATACTTTTATCACAGATAAAGTGAATTAAATGCAATATACGTGAAATACACAGAAACGTTTTTAATGAGCAACAGAAACACTTTTTATATACTGCTTAATACAGTGCTATCTGTTCAATAATATAGTTCAGCATAAACATATAGGCTACTAAATATCAATGAAGTATGCTTTTATCAGTGTTTATGATAAAAATGACTCAAGAACAGTGCGACTACACTAAAAAAAGCTTTACTGTTATAAAAACACAGATTTGTGAGCATTATTGGAAATTAATTGATAGAATAAACACGCAACACACGTCGTGCTTGTCATCACAGAATCTGACCAATGAGAACAAAGTGTGTCGTCATCAAGGCTCTCGCAAACGATTTTGAGCAACTGCAGCGCCTGACCTAGACGGCTCGGCGGTTGGCAACACTGGGTTGTGACTGAGATGGGCCAAGTCCGGAAGTGATCTGGATTTGGAGGACATAGATGGCGGGGGAAATGAAAGGAACAAAAGTAGTAAGTGGGCTTTAGTAGATAAGCGGAAAAGAAAAGATTGGAGCCAATCAGGAACAGAAAGTGAGAGAGAATGTCATCAGCTAAGAACAAGACAGGATGAGTTTAAGGTATTGAAGTTTATGTCGGAAGAAGCAAGTAATTTGAATCCTTTGAAATATAATAGCGCAAGAATTCTGAATAAAATATACATTCTGCTAAAATATTTGTTGTTGGACATTAAATGTGACACGTAGAATTTTAATCCTACATATAAGTGTATTTTTATGATAGCAGTAACTGTAAATCAAATGTAAGCTGGCTAATACAGCCATACTAGCTCAAATTAGTTAAATGCGTGTTCCATTTATCAGTTAAAATGTAGTCTAATTTCTATTTTTTATTTTCATCTTTAATTGTGATTTTAACTCTTGATTTCGTGTTTTTAATGCTTTAATACTGTAAAGAGCAAATTTAGATTGTAATGTTTTAATGTTCTAATAAACATAAAAGGTACAGCTGTCATAAAATCAGAGAGAAAGGCTGCATGACTAGAAACTGCCGATCAACTGAATGCACAAGTAGCAACTATGTTAAAATGTTTTCATATACAGTATATTGCCAAAAGTATTGGGTCGCCCCCTTCTAATGAACAGGTTTGACTACTTTAGTAATTTCTATGAGTACAAATCTTAATGTTAAAGCATATAATGATATTCTAGGAAATTGTGTGCTTCTAATATTATAGCAACAGTTTGGACAGGACCCTTTTCTATTCTAACATGACAATGCCTCTGTGTATAAGGCAAGGTTCAAAAAGAAATGATTGATTCAGTCAGTGTGGAAGAACTTGACTGGTCTGCAGAAAACCAAGTCCTAATCCCAGTTTAACACCTCTGGTGTGACTGTAAATGCAGACCTTGAGCCAAAAACTCATCACCAAACACCTAGAATATCATTATATGCTTTAACATTAAGATTTGTACTCATAGAAAGTAGTCAAACCTGTTCATTAGAAGGGGGCGACCCAATACTTCTGGCAATAGAGTGTATCTTAAAAAAGGTCATTAGCCTACATTTTGGGCACAATACATTAAATACAGTTGTTGTAGCCTATTTTTATTAATTTGATTATTTAAGGTGTATTTTCTGTATACTTTTATTTTTGGACTAATAATAAAGTCAACTAATTGTATGTGAGAGAGTGAACGGTAATATAAATGCGTTCCTATTGGTCAGAGTTAGAGGAGCTCATCTTAGCCTGCTCTGGAGCAGGCTAGCTGCAAAGAATAAATCTCCATAGTAACTTAATTTAGCTTAATTTAGCCTGCTTTCATGCAACTGAGTCCGGGCTAAATTCAACCAGGATAACTGGAAAATCCCAGCTTAATCCCTTATCTTGCTTTTGTGCAATACCCCTCGGGAGACACAGAGAGAAACAACAACAACAAAAGAAAACATACCACAATACACAATGCAGTGAATACGTCAATGGATGTAACAAAATAAACTTATTTTGTAGGATTCTCTGATTAATAGAAGGTTCAAGACAACATTTATATGTAATAGAAAATATCTGTAAAATGTACTGTCACTTTTGATCAATTTAATGCATCCTCACTGAATAAAAGTTTTAATTTCTTTCAATAATAAAAATGTTACCAACACCAAACTTTTGAATGGATATGTATAGAGACAGAGTGATGCAATTTTGAAGTGTTTTTATAAAGATAAACAACAAGAAGCCCATATGTTGATCAAACAGTAAAAACCATAATATTGTAAATCGTTATTATAATTTAAAACAAGAGTTTTCCTGTTTTAATATATTTTAAATTGTAATTTATTTCTCTGCTGGACAAGCTGAATTTCACAGCCATTACTCCAGTCTTCAGAAATCTTATTCTGCTGCTTATTATTATATTTTATGGGAACTGATGCTTTTTTCATGATTCTTTGATGAATAGAAAGTTTAAAAGAACAGTATTTATTTAAAATTGGAAGATATAACATTTAAATGTCTTTACTGTTCCTTTTGATAAATTGAATGAGTCCTTGCTGAATAAACATATTAATTTTGTTAAAAAAGTCTTTCTGACTCGTTGTTTTAACGGTAACCAACTGTTCTTTTTCATTGTATGAACTGTGTGTATGACATGATGGTGAGCAAATGATGACAGTATTTTTATTTCGGGATGAAGCATCATTGAAATAATTACTGAGCCACAGTGAGTGAATTTGTTTCTAATAACCGGTATGGATTATCAGAGAGAGCAAATGGCAGGTTTAGATCAAAATTTGTCTTTCTCTGTCTCTTAGGTGCAGGTGAAAGAGGTGTAAAGGTGGAGCTAAACGAGCCGTCTGAGCCCAGCTAGTGAACGAGGGATGAATGAAGAGGAGTGCTACTGCCTGCTGCTGAGAAATGATGAGCAGAGAGGAAGTGACTTCTTCTCTCGCTCACCTCTCCATCTGTCAACTATAAGGGGCTTCTCATAGGGACTCTGAATGTGATGGAGCTGAAGACAGATGTGCATTAACATGCTTTGTGTTTTCTTTATGAAGAACGCTGGCTTGAGCATGAGCATAGGACAGACATAATGCCAAACATGAGTGTGCGTGTGTGCGCACTTGTTCAATACAAGTTTATTATGAGCTATAACCCCTATATTTCCCTTCCGCCAGCTTTGCACGTGTTAATAAAGGTACAGTTCTGTTTGGCAATGTGCATACACCGAAAAAAAAGTTTTCTAGGTTATAAGCTCTGTGCGAAGTCCTGTATGTGTTATTCTGCTCGTAAGCCACTGCAATTATTGGATTTATGTTTTTGTATGGCTCGTAACACCATTTTCCAGGGGTGTATTCCAGAAAGCAGGTTATGTGACATACCCGGGTAAGTTTGAGGATAAGCGAGCAGATAACCTCAGCTTTCGGTTCTAAAATCGGAGGTTACTTTCAGGGTATGTAAGTAACCATAGTAACTTGCTCTCTGAAGATAACCTGCGCCGGAGCAGGTTCTGTTTCAGGGTTAGTTCACTTCAGAGCCATCAGCGCATGCGTGACCTACTGATGAGCCTTCAGAGGGCGTGACAGATAGCACACAACATTATATATTATTAGATTATGTAATATAGCCTATTATATATATATAAAGTGGTAATATAAGTAATAAAGTAATATATTATTGTTATATGGTTATTTTATTGATATATATATATATATATATATATATATATATATATATATAGGCTATATATCAGTTATCTGTATAAATTATAAAACACTATTGACAAGGTAGTGTTTAATTTATTATATTTTATATTATCTCACACATGGATCGGCATTTTCTATAATGTATTTCTATAATAAAAATGCATATCTGATATGACTTAATATATAATTAGCATCAAACAAAAAAAATATAAGTCATATTCTCTAGGATCAAAGCGGAAAAAAAAGATTGCACAACCATCAATTAGGTGGCGATATGCACTTAAGCATGTAAACGACCATTGAACAAAAGAAGAAAGAAACAGCATGGCCGCTTTTTCTTAGTGTCTGTTTCCATAGTGACTCGTCGATTCGTCCTCTGTTGAGAGTGTCTCGAGTCTTAACCAGGAACATACTCTGAGTTGAATGAACTTATGCTGCATTCACGTGCGATCGGAATTATCGTAAATACAAGTTTCCTAGTCGGAAATTGGCCATATAAGGGCACTCATGTCCAATTCCGACTAGGAAGCTAGTATTTACGTTAATTCAGATAGCACGTGAATGCAGCATTAAACCACATACCTCTAGTAAACAAGGTTTGGGGTTAATCAACCGAAAGTTCAGGGTTTCTCTGAAGGTAAGTTAACCGTGCTTTCTGGAATACACTCCAGGCTCTCCTAATTGGAGCTACACGGAACATGCTTCTTTATCATGGCTTGCACCTGTTAGTAACTGGGTGCGTTGCTGGATTGTCCTTGCCAGTTATCAGCGATATGTCTGTTGTTGCAGACGTTTATATTTCCGTCTTAAGCCAAACTTGACACCTCATGTCTGTCTAACAGCTCTTTGAGTTTTAAATAAAAAAGCAGTTTTCTTAAATACAGCTTTTTTGGCAGTGTGTGCATGTGTTACTGGCACCATCTTATGCCTCCTAATGGTATTACCCTTGCTGTCACTAAAAGTCATGTGATGATCACACTAGGCGCGTTCGACTTGAAGCAGCGCTGCGCAGAATGATCACCGTATATCAGGGGTCTCCAACCCTGCTCCTGGAGAGCTACCGTCCTGCAGACTTCAGTTTCCAACCCTGCTGCAACACACCTGTCTGTAATTATCAAGTAGCCCTGAACACCTTGATTAGCTGGTTCAGGTGTGTTTGATTGTGGTTGGAGCTGAAATCTTCAGGATGGTAGCTCTCCAGGAGCAGGGTTGGAGACCCCTGATATACAGTGATCATTCTGCGCAGCGCTGCTTCAAGTCGAACGCGCCCACACCGTTTCTGTGTGAGTCCTGCAGCTCCCCCGAGCGATTTGTAGCTGCAAATGCAAATCTTGCAAGAGTTTATCAGAAGATGATATATCATCTAGATACGAAGAACTCTTCTAGATGGAGAATGAATACATTTCTTTACAAACAGAATGGTTTCAAATAATGCACAATTGTCAACGTATCACTTAAAGTGAATTTTAAGACACTAACACAAAGGGTCACTAACACATTGTGTGCATACTTTTTAAAAAATCGATTTTATGACTGGAAAATCATACAAATCAAAATTTCCACAAACTATAATTAGCAGCACAATGTTTCTTGAGCACAAAATCAGCATATAAATATAGAAAAAAAAAAAACATTCAGCTTTGCCATCACGGTAGATAACATTTTTTAAAGGCTTATTTTTGGCGTTTTTGCCTTTATTATAAGAACAGTGTAGAGCTGACAGAAAGCGTATTGGAAAAGGTCCAGGAGCCGGGATTCGAACTCGGGACACCCGTAGCGCTATATGTCACTGCGCTGCCCACAAGACTGTCATCACTAAAGTACATTTTAAAATATAAAGAAACTTATTTTAAATTGTCATAATATTAAACAATGTTACTTTTTACTGTATTTTTGATCAAATAAATGCAGCCATAAGAGACACAAGACGCATTTAAACTGTATTGTATAAGATGTGACTGGAATTTAAAATCATATCACTGTAGTATTACCACAACAACCAGAATTGTCTGAAAAGCCTGGATGTATATACAGCCTGCAGCTCTCTTTAAAGACATCAAGCTAAAAAGTGAAAACAGGCCTTAAGATCTTTCTGATACTCTCTCACGGCTTTGGTAATTGAGTGGGAGAGAAGGGACTAGTGTTAATGATTACAAGCCTTAATTAGCCACTTGATTAACTGACTTTGAAATAATCCACTTTGAGTAACAAAAAGTTCATCGGGGACATTAGATTAGACATTCTGATGTTCACTAACTACACATTCAGCCAAACCAGTGCTACAGATGATGGAGATAGTTTGAAATATCTGCATCATCCTGGGATTAATGTTTTGTTGATGATTTGAAATGTCCAGACCACACAACCACTCCAGCATTACTATATATATCATTAAGACAAAGAGCTCTGTATATTTAACCTGCAGTCTTTAGCATTCTCACGCTCATGGTATTTACATCTTTCTAAACCATACTGCCATTGAACTTTGAACTTGACAAGAACATGTGTAAAAGATATGAGTAGATTCCAGTTAACATTGCTTCAGTGCATTTGAGATTCAAGATAAAGACAAGACTGAATACTTCTTTTGTTTGTTGAACAATATGTCTCTTCCATATACAAATCAATTATGCAAAACAATCTAATCCAAACCATGAGCTCGCAATAGGTGGGGGAGGGCAGCTCATTTATAAAGTGTGCGTACGCTCAGATTTGATCTTAGTGTGTGTGCGCTTAAATCCACGCCAGCGCTCATATTTATAAAAATGGTTATTGACGTGGAAAAGTGTTTAGCGTCACGTCAGGGTCTGAGCAGACGTACATTCTTATTGCAGTTTTTTTTAAAATATAAGCTGTTCTTGCAGCTCGCTGTTCTAAATTATGATGATTGGTGATATTTTATATGTTAATGATATTGATTAGGAGTCGTTTAGGAGTCGTTTACAAGGCAGAGAGCTGAAACCATTCAATTGCATGCAAGTTCAAGATCATTTGCTATTCATAGATAGATTTCACATCTGAAAGAGACGCGTACGCGCGATTTATGTTCGTACAGTGGCGGCTCGTCGGGGGAGGCAAAGGAGACACAGCCTCCCCAAAATTTTGAGGTGAAAATGGGAGAAGGGGGACGATTTAATGTTAATAAAATTCACAGTTCATTTCGGTTAATGTCTCAAAATGTGTATTTTTTGTTTGTAATTTCACAGCTGTAATATCATAACATGTTACTGAAGTTGGAAAGCGCCGCTTTTCTATCGCGAAACGCGAATGTGCTGAATCAGCTGATGTTATTACAACCGCGGAGAGGCCGGGGAAGAGCTGAGCTCTCGTGCCTCCTTTGGTAAAAAAAAAATAGCCAATCAGCATCGAGCGTTCACTTTCAGCGCTGAGGAGTGTTGAGAAAAGAAACCTCGCAAGGGAGGCTAGCCTCCATTCTGGTATATCAACCAATCATTATAGACGTAAATTACGTGATATTAGTTTGAACGTCTCCCGCTGAGCTGATAATGTACGAAGTTACTTATGATAGCGATATTGAATATTTGCTCTCCAAAAGATTTAACAAGCTGTCATTCAAACAGTGTAACGTTATATACAAATTAAAAATAAAGGGAGAACACTGGATGTAGGCTACAGCAGTCGGTTTAATTAAATGGCAATACAGGCAGCTCTCTTTTAACACAGACTTTTAAGAAGGGATGGATGTTTGCTTCATGGGATAGGCCAGGTAAGTGAAATTATATTATCTTGCTGTATGAGTCCTTTTCTTTACGTTTTCTGACTAAAAGCAAACAAAAAGCCATTTTAAAATGGTTAAGCAAATACGTTAATAATATTAATCCGCGAGGATCCCCAGACCAATCAGTGTGCCTCCTCGATTTTAAAACCCACGAGCCGCCACTGCGTTCATTCTATGAATCACACGTATGCATATTCGAGATATGATCGTAAGATCAAATTTAGGATGGTTTCTGCTGCAACATTTTATAAATGAGGCCCCAGGTGTGCAATTGCACATTTGCAGAGGAGTATGCAAGATCAGTGTTGTTTCCCTCATGTATTCTATTCCCTATCACTAAGACTCACTTTATGCAAGTCAACCAGGGCTGAAAAAAGTGGCAAAGATGTGACATCCTCTCCCTATTTTCCATACCACAAAAAAAAAAGCATTTTATAACTCCCCGGTTGGCTCCTGAAGGCCATTGCTCTCATTTTAAGCAGTTTTATTTGTCTCAAAATTCTGCCTATTTTTGTAGATATTTGCACAAAAAAGGAAGACTATAAAATACACTTTTTTAATTAATGTAGATCATTCATGGAAAATGTGCCATGCGAGGGGAAGATTTCTGCTGCCTGATTGAAAACACACTTAGCAAAATGAAAATGACTTTATTAGCACTACGACCAGTAGATGGCTGCAGAGGATCACTCATTGGTAAGTTTGCCGTTTCCAATAGTTATTTTCACATTTTTCTTTTGGATTTATATTTAGACATTAGAAAATCACTATTATAACAAAAAAAATAATAATAATTCTTCAAAGTTCAGCACTGTTTTGTACTGAAGTATAAATAGTATAAAGGTTTTCAAAAACTCATTGTACATGATCCACACAAATGACCTATTTCGAATTCAAAATTTTCTATGAAATGGGACTAGTTGAGCTGTCCTCATTTTGATGCATTGTCTTTTTCTGTTCTGCACCCCAGAACATTTCCCTTCTCTATTCATTTTATTTAGGATAAGACAGTGTCTGTAATGTAAAGGGAGAGCGATTGATGCTCACTTGATAATACAAATTTTAACTCATTAAAAAAAATTCTTCTTTCAACTGTTTATTTTGTAACAAGTAATCTTTTGGTTATTTATAACATTTTATTAAAGAACATTTTCACAGAATGTTTTCGTCAAAAACGTAGCTCATCAGAATCATGGGTTTGAAACGATCTCAGGTATAGCCCAGGGTTCCTCAAATCTTTCCCTGGAGGTCCAATCTGCTGCAGAGTTTAGTTCCAACCCTGATCAAACTCACCTACCTGTGATTTTCTAATGATCTTGAAGACTCTGATTAGCATGCTCAGGTGTGTTTGATTAGGGTTAGAGCTAAACTCTGCAGGAATGGTCCAGATTTGAGGATCCCTGGTATAGCTTAATGCATTGTTTTTCAAACCTGTCCTGCAAGCACCACTGCCCTGCACATTTTGAATGTCTCCCTTATCAGACACACCTGATTCAACTCATCAGCTCATTAGTAGAGACTGCAAGACCTGAATTGGGTGTCTGATTAGGAAGACAAAATGTGCAGGGCAGGGGTGCTTGTAGGACAGGCTTGAAAACCACTGGCCTAATGCATGAACACGATTAAAAAAATTTAGGTCTACTGTATATCAGGGGTCTCCAACCCTGCTCCTGGAGAGCTACCATCCTGAAGATTTCAGCTCCAACCACAATCAAACACACCTGAACCAGCTAATCAAGGTGTTCAGGGCTACTTGATAATTACAGACAGGTGTGTTGCAGCAGGGTTGGAAACTGAAGTCTGCAGGACGGTAGCTCTCCAGGAGCAGGGTTGGAGATCCCTGGTCTATATATTAAATGCAATACAGTTTGCTTTGGATAAAGTAAATGTAGCCTAAAAGTAAGAGACCCTGAGCAGATCTGAGAAGTCAAAAAAGGGCTATTTGTGTTAGGCTATTTTATTTTCTAATAGGTGTGCATTAAACGATATGCCAAGCGGTTATCAGCATTAAAAAGTTAAATCGGTCATTGTAGCTTTTTGAAGCGCAAATTTTGTTTGGAAGGCAGTTAGCCTATTTAGTCAGATATAGACAGAGAAGCACAATATGATTATTACATTTATTTGAATGCATTTGTGAAAGCGCGATTGCATGTTAATTAGTCCCGCACGTCTGTGTAACGTCTCTCTACTAATAGTGAAGCAACAGCTGTGTTTTAATTATTAGTCCATTAACTGTCCATCACCGTCTTCATAACCTTCACCTTCTGTCTGATTTTTAGCGTCAATTCTTGATAAAATGCATGCAGTTATATGAGCTGTTGGCATTAATTGTGCTCGTGATGGAGCGGTAGCGGAGTGCCCTCGGAGCGAACAAAATCCACAACACCCGACTTTCGAAAAATCCTCACTTCAGTCAAAATCACGGAGCTCCATGATTTTCGCTCCACTCTCACTGCACTCCGATCCCATCACTCCGCATTGGGGTGGCAACTGGGAAAGTTTATTTTTAGGGACACGCCCCTGCCGTGGTGGAAGAAACACTCGTATATTTTCCGTAAATCTCGTCAGGAGCTTTAAGTTTGAAAAGCCGCCGCAGTTTGTCAGTCTTGCGCCGCTGTGTTGATTCTGGCTTCACACGCTGTCTCATTGATCAGAATTTGAGCGGCTGCTTAATGGTGACTTGAAAAGCTGCTATTTAAAGTTTATCCTCAGTTTATCATAACTGTTTGACACGAGTTACTTTGACCATAAATCAAGCTCATGTTTACTGGATTATTTTTAAATGCATTTACAACTGGAATCAAATGCTTAGGTTATAATTAAAGTTAACTTACATTTATTATCTACACAGTCTACAACTTTTTACAGCTCTGCAGGTTTTCATTTCGCTTAAATGTGTTATTATATTTTATTTCTTTTAGTTTTTCGATAATGGCTGCTGTTGAATTCATCAAAGACCTTTGTACTCCAGCGCTGATCATTGACCTGGATAAAGTGAACAGAAACGCTGAAGGCATTGGAGCGCTTCCACAAACTAGGGTCCAGCTGAGACCTCACACGAAAACACACAAAACACTGTGAGACTCATCTCAACAACACCAACCTCTTGACAATTTTGTTTGCAAGATACTTTTATTAATACCCTTATCACGTTAGTCTTCACTAGTCATTTTCACTGGCGTCTGCCACATTTTGGACACTTTTTTTTTTTGAATAGTTTTATTATATAACAAAATATCAAACCTAGTGGCATTTATTTGGGAAAAAAATACCCACACACACACACTTATAAATCTAAACATTTTACGAATTTTATGTTTTTACTGTAAATAACACAATTTACAGTACTATAAAGAATGAAAAGTATTAGGCGATTTAAAAAAAAAAACTTTCACATTTCACAAAAATAAGTTTTAAATGATTAAACAACAGATGCACTGTTAAAAATGAAAACAGTGGCTGTGTTCGAAATGGCATACTTGCTTACTGCCCAGTACACAGTGCATACTGCCTATTTTTTTTTTAAAGAATAGTGTGTGAAACAGTATACAATATACAACAAATGTTTCAGAGTAGTATGCTTATGTCACATGACAAACACAAACATTAATTCAGCACAGCTGTCAAGGTTATTACCTTACAAACAAATGTGCACACTATTATTTTACAAAGGCTTGTTAATAATGCTTCATATTAGTAAACAATGCTTTATTGCCCAATTAAACTCATTTCATAACTGAAGAACTTTACATAGGCTATTGGACTGAACTGAATGAGCTGTATTTAACTGAGCAATTATATTTGTGGCAATTGGAAAGAGTGATATATTCTAGTTACACTAAGTGCAAATAATGATAAATTCTGTTTACACTAAAATAGTAGCATTTTCTTTAGCAACAGGTGTGTAAATAGTAGTTAGATGTTTGTACTTCAGTACTGTAGTACATTATAAAACAGTATGCAATAACATATTGAGTGTAAATTATCATACATTTTATTTGATGAAGGCAAATTTATTGGGACAAAAACCTACCTACAGCTAAGCACACTGTATTATTAATGAGGCGTTTAATTTCCACTTTTCAAATATTTACTTAATTTTTTTTATTGAAAATAAATGCCTTTCTGATCTGGTATGTGATTGGAAAAGGAGAAGCATGAGTTTGACAAGGCAGAATCGAACTCGGATCGCTCGCATCAACAGCAAACATCTCGTGTGTTTTACTCACTGCGCCACTGATATTACAGAAATACACGTGTCTTTTGCAGTGCTGTTTAGTTTATCACAGCCAGGCATTGGTGAGCGGAGTTTATGTAAATAGCCTCTGACAACAAATTGGTCTATTTCTCCTTTGAGTAACAACACTCCGTTTCTTTTTAGAGCTGCTTGACAGCGGAATTTAATTCTGCTTGCATAACTGAAATATTAATTTTATTTATATTATATTACTGCAATATTAATATTATTATTTAATATCTTTGAAACAATGTACAGTAGTCAACATTTGAAGTGGATCAAAACCTTTCGTCAAAGTTGGCCTAAAACCTAAAACCAAAATGCGTTCTTATGTTAGGACAACTTTGATTAACTTTTTTGATCCACTTCAAAAGCACTATAGAGATAAAGGTGACGTCATTTGACTTGATCGGAAAAGTGCCGTAGAGATTAAAGTACAATTTATGTCCAACAAATGATATTGTTTTTAGATGCACAGCAATAGTTTGTAGTTTACATGTCTATGTATATACGTACATAAACAAGTAACATTTATAATTACTATTCCCCGCCTCCAGTTCACTCATGTGTTTGAAGATAAAACGTCACATGGAGCGCGTTGCGTTCTGGGAAACATTATCCCACGCAGCGTCTTCAGATGCATACATCAAATGTAGCAGGTAATCCGGGCATTCCATGCATACAGAAAATTCACATACTACTCACAGTATTCACACAGCATACTGCAGTATAGTAGGAGTTGTATAATAGTATGTCATTCGGAACACAGCTTCTGTACTGATTTCAGTGTACTTGAGTTATATTTAGCAGATTCTGGCAAATATAGTAGGTCATCCGGGTATTCCATGCATACAGAAAATTTGCATACATACTGCATGCTGCAGAAATAGTAAGAGTAGTATGATAGTATGGCATTTCGAACACAGCCATAGTATTTGGACAAAGGAAAAAACAAATCTTCATGTTTGTCTTTTTAACTAGTAATTATGATGGTTTCTGTCAAGTAAGGCCCTTAAAGGGGTCATCGGATGCCCATTTTCCACAAGTTGATATGATTCTTTAGGGTCTAAATGAAGTCTATAGCCCTATTCGGACGGTAATTGTTTCTCAGGGGGACGTAAGTGATTTTCACCATATACAGGGGGTAGTCGGTGATTTAATTGCCGTCCGAATCCAGGATGTCGGTGTTTTTCTCTCACCACCCCCGTAAAAATCCCCGGCCGAATTACCTACTGTTTTTTGACAAACACCGAGGTCGTGTGGTTATTCAATTGCCGTCCGAATCCACATCTCGGAGTTTAAGAGAAGAAATCGATTCAAAATTCAGTATTTAAACCCTTTTTGTACGGTGGCCTAGAAGTGCAAAACAAATCACGATTCAGAAAACAAAATAACAAATTACAAACGCAAAAGCAAATATAAAAAACAAAATAACAATTCAGAAAACACAACAACAATTCCGAAAACATTATAACAAGTCAGAAAACACAATGACAAATCAGACAAACCGGAAGAGGTAGGTATAGTTTGAGACAGCGCCATTGGTTTGGGAATAGATTACTCACCGCTGACTGGATGAGACATCTGTCAATCAAGGTACAGGAAGAACCACAAGAAGCACAGCAGAGTTTATTATATCATCAGCTCCAGTGGTGCAGATGGTAAATCACGAATCATGTCTTTTTGACGCGGTCGACCAGTGGTTCGATCCCACCTTTCGGCCAAAGGTGGGATCGAACCACTGGTCGATCGCGTCAAAAAAACATGATTCGTGATTTACCATCTGCACCACTGGAGCTGATGCTTCAGTTGCCTCTGCTGTGCTTCTTCTGGTTCTTCCTGTACCTTGATTGACAGATGTCTCATCCAGTCAGCGGTGAGTAATCTATTCCCAAACCAATGGCCCTGTCTCAAACTATACCTACCTCTTCCAGTTTGTCTGATTTGTTGTTGTGTTTTCCGACTTGTTGTTTTGTTTTTGGATTTGTCATTGTGTTTTCTGACTTGTTATAATGTTTTCGGGATTGTTGTTGTGTTTTCTGAATTGTTATTTTGTTTTTTATATTTGCATTTGCGTTTGTAATTTGTTATTTTGTTTTCAAAATTGTGATTTGTTTTGCACTTCTAGGCCACCGTATTTTTGAGCACTCCCGAACACCGCAAGGTAACGTTGTACTTTGGTGTAATTTGCATACGTTACATGTTTATTTCTGAAATGCTGGAAAGTATTTTAAAACAATATTAACTTCATGACTGCTCCACCACAGCGAGTGAGAGCAGAAAGAGAAGAAAAGCACGTAAACATTGGAAATGGGTCTTTATTAGGCAGCAGCAGGTATGCAATACAATTTTAAAATGTGTATTATAAACAGATATATATTGCGTATAATTATATACAACTATAGCGCGTCTATTTTCCTATTTTTAAACAGGAGATTTAAATAATCAAATAATAAATAGGTTTATATATTATAGAATATGCTTGAATAATACATTTTACACAATAATAAGAATAAATTTGTAAATAAAAAATCATTTTATTTACATCAGACAATCATGTGACTGGCCACGTGATCAGCGCGTTCTGGGTTCGTAGGATCACAGAACTCGAGAACTCCCTCCTCCACTGTGAATAAATCGCCATCCGAATCCATGAGTTTTATCACTGAGGTGATATGTAAATTTATTTTTACAGACGTCCATATGAGAAACAATTACCGTCCGAATCGGGCTTATAACATACTTTGGTTAAAATTTCTCAACGGTAGTGTAAAAAACACCTTCTTTACCCTGACAAAATCAGCTCTGTTTTCAGCAAGCCGTTTTTTAGTCCATGTTGCTTTAAATGCTAATGAGCTCTGCTCCCTGCCCCTCTCTTCCATGGAGTGATGAGCAGACTTTAAACTTCAGCCAGACATTATTAGGAAAGGTGATTTGCAAAGATTTATAAAAAAAAAAAAATACTTATACTCACTTCTTCTGTAGATAAAGCTGGATCACGAATGATTCGGGCGAATATAGATGCATTTAGGCAGATTGGGGATCGGCGCATTCCCTTCAAAGTGAAAGTAATGTTAATCCTCTGCCTCTTCAGCGGCTCAGATGTCGGGAGTAAATGACGACTGCTATATTCATTAATACATCCAACAACAAAACAACTCAATCGCTTAATCGGAGACATCTTGTTTTCCCCTGCAGTGGAGTCGACACAATGGCGGACAGCTCTCAGTTCACTCAGGGCGGCCTTGTCAATCAACTATCGTGGGAGCAGTCTGTACAGAACTACGTCATTCTGACAGGAATCTTAGAACAGCCTGATTTGAGAAAGAGGATTTTAAAATGGGGATTAAAAAAAACAAACAATGGGTGGATTTTTATCATTATAAGATGGATGTGTATACACACACTTCCAACACACATTTATGTTCAAACAACTTGTAAAGTGAATTTTGCATCCGATGACCCCTTTAAGAAATTGAATATGTTACATAACAGAATATCAAACCAAGTGGGTTTTATATATAAAATAAAAAAAAACTTTTTTTTTTAAGCAAGACTTTTCACAACAAGAAATTTTAAATGATTGAACAATAGGTGCAAAATGTTAAAGTATTTAGTTAAAGTAACATATCACCACAAAATAAAAATTGTCATTAACTATTAATGTTTCTAACATTCTTTTTTTTTTCACTAGTAATTTTGAAAACAAATATTTGGACCTTTTTAAGGCACTTTTTAAATTTATTTTTTATTATATAACAAAATATCAAACCATGTGCCATTTATGTACTGTAAAAAGGAAACATTTGCACAAAGGAACACGTAACCCTAAAACAAAAATTGTCATGTTATTACCATTGTTTCTTTCCTCATTAATGTTATCTGTCTTCAGGGAATGTGCGGACATCATGACAGCAGGCTCTCGTCGTTGTATTGTTGTGTCTACTCTAGCTGAGGCGTCATTCTATGCTGATAACGGCTATGACGATATACTCTATGCATACCCTCTGCCATTTGATAAAGTGGAGCGCTGTGCCGGGCTGTCCGAGAGACTTTCTCTGTTCCACGTCGTGGTGGACAACCGCCTCGCCCTGCAGGAACTGAAGAAGAGACCTCTGAAACAGGGAAAAGTCTGGAAGGTGTGGATGAAACTGGATTGTGACAATGGGAGAGGTAACACTTGAAGATGGAGTTCTGCAAATGTACATCCAAATGTTTGAAGCATGGTTTTAGGTGTACTGCAGTAGGATAAATTTTTTTGTTTTTTTGTTTTGAAAGCGGGCGTTCCTCATTGTGGCCCAGCTGCACTACAGCTTGCCCTGGAGATTTGGGATACTTCAGGGGTGGAGCTGATGGGAATTTACACCCACTGCGGGAACACCTATGCCTGTCAGGGGGAGGAGCAAATCAAAGCTGTTGCTCAGGAAACCACTATGATTGTGCTACAGTTCATGGAGAAGTATGCTGATATCATCTAACACCCAAAGTTAATCTTTAAAAACTTTAAGTATTTGACAACACTAACAAATGTAATCTTTAGTACAAAATATATATATATTTTTTTAGATTGTACATTATAATATTGTGATGTCTATATTCACTTTTATTGTGATGACTATATTAACATTTCAAATTTATTTTAGGGTTTTCATTTAGTCAACAAAACATTTTAAAAACTGATAGTTCAACAACACTAATAAATGAAGTTTTTTAATATTGTACATCATATTGTGATGTCTAAATTGCATTTAAAATAATTGAATAACTTTTTAGTATTTTATTTTCAATAGTTAACAAAGCATATAAACACTAATAAATATGTTTAGCAAAAAATAAATGTACATTATTTTTATATTGCATATTATAATATGGTGTCAATTCACTTGCAGCATTTAAAATTATTTTTAATTTTTAACAATACACCATATAACTTTAATGTAGGCACTTGGGCATAATAAGAACATTATCATTAGCTTATTGTCATTTTCAAAATTTTAATATCAGTGCATGCCTACTTAATATGCAGTGATGGTATTATGCATACTATCCATAGGTTGAAGGCTGCTGGAATGCAAGGTGTCAAATCCAGCATTGGCTCCACCCCTTCCTGTAGCCACCCAGTCCCAGACATGGCCATGTTGAGTGAGGTGCATCCTGGGAACTACATATTTTATGGTCTGTGTTGCCATGTCCTCCTGTTGTAAGCAGTGATGTTATCAGCTTGTTTTGAATCATAATATTATCCGTTGCATGTCCAGACGTGCAGCAGTCCCTCATTGGGTCCTGTAGACTTGAGGATGTTGCAGTACGGGTGCTGACACGGGTCCTAGGTCACTACCCACACAGGAACCAGTTACTTGTAGATTGTGGGTGGACAGCACTGAGTCATGATGGTGGGGGGCGCTTACCTACAGGATACGCCATCATCGAAGGACACCCAGAACTCAAGAAAGAGATCACATGGATGGATATGAGGATGTTTTTTTTTTCCAGTTACTGGCAGATTGATTGATTGGTTGGTTGATTAAATTATTGATTTTATTTATTTTTTGAAAACTGGGAAATTTATTATTATTAATAGGGATGCACGATTTTGGATTTTTGCCGATATCCGATATGCCGATATTTTTCAAATTATTTTGACCGATACCGATATTTCCTTTTTGTTTGGAAACAACACCAAGTCTCTCCTGTGCAGAAATTAAGCAAAATATTTTTAATTTTGGTTAGTTTTAACAAGAACTTATTTGTTAGAATGAAATGAACCATAATGAAGGTTTTTTTGACAGCACATTAAAGCTTTGAAAATAACTATAAATAAGCTATATATCAATCGCTGCATTTTTTTTCCCCCAGAAAGATGCAGTGTTAACCCTAACATTTTATTTTATTTATAAGATTTAACATTTGTAGATTGTCTAAAGCAAAATAGTTGTAAAAATTCTGAAAATCTTTTAGAGCGTATGATTTATTTAAAAAATAAAACATATTGTAATATAATAATGAATAATGAATAAATCGGTATATATAAAATTATTTAATTTACAAGTGTCATGTTTGTGATTTTTTTTTTCATGTAAAGTTATAGCTTCTGACCTTTAAATCAAAATAAACTCATTATTTTATGACATCAATTACTGCTTTATTTAATCAGAAACACAGTCTAAATGTTACTTGTGTAACATCTTGTGTATGCTATTTTACTTTTAATTGAATTAGAAGTAGGCCAACAGCGCCCCCTACAGATTAAAACTTCTTACCGAACGGACGTTAGGACCCGGGGGAGGCTGCCGCTGCACGTTCTATTACTGTTTACTCTATCACACACCGAACGCATCATTCTGTACGTGCTTTCACAGATTAAATGCAGCGATCCAAAAGAGTGAATCTAATAGTCATTCAGACAAAACTTTGCTTCAAGAATGAGTCATACTGTTGACGTGATCTAATCACTAGCACACCCTGAGCACATGTGAGTTAAGGTATTCCTCTTATCGGCAAGACATGTCGGCATAATTTTTCATATCGGGCCGATGCCGATATTTACATTTAAAGCCATTATCGGCCGATTCCGATATCAGTCCGATAATATCGTGGATACCTAATTATTAATTTCACTTATTTTTAAATTTACACTGTTACATTTACATTGTTCAAAGGTTTGGGGTGAGTAAGAGTATTATTATTATTTTTTATTTAATACTGTTTTTCAGTAAAAATGCATAAAGTTGATCAAAAGTAACAACAGAGAAATAAAATAAAAAATATATACATTTCAATTAAATGCTTTTTAACCTTTTATCCAAAAATCCTGAAAAAATGTATCGCATTATACACAAAAAGCTGCATTAAGCTGAAAAACGGTTTTCAACATTGATAATAGTAAGAAATGTTTCTTGAGCAACAAATCAGCATATTAGAATGGTTTCTGAAGGATCATGTGACACTGAAGACAGTTATAATGATGCTAAAAAATTAGCATTGCATTACAGAAATAAATTACATTTTAAAATATATTACAATAGAAAACAGTTATTTTAAGTTGTAATAATATTGATTAATTTATTATTGATGAAATAAATGCAGCCTTGGTGAGCATAAACTACTTCAAAAACATTAAAACACTAACATTGTTTAGCGCTTAAATTTATTTTCAGCATATAAAATGACTAATTGTAGTTTTTAGTGTTATTTTTAAAAAATTATATCAGCCATTTGTCAGTTATTAGCCACAATATAACTATCAACTTACTGGTCTACATTTTCATATTGAGTCCCTATGTTTCCATTAAGTCATCTGTCCGCATAGCATTTAAGTGATTTGAACTGACAATCAAAATGTGATTCATATGAGAATAAATATTTAAGCATTAAATCCATTCTCAAATATTAAATAACTGAGATTGGATAATCCTTCTCTGTACATGTTTAGATGTTTACTTTACATCACAACAGTGCGAGTAGGAGGTTTTGTGAGTCAGATGATATAAATAGCATGAAGGGTGTCGTCTGTTTTGCAGACTCCTGTCTATGACTCAGGAACACGGCAGGGTGGAGACCATCTCTGGAAAACTGGACTTCAAGCAGTTCCCAGTGGGGTCACTCCTCAAACTCATGCCTTACCATGTGAGTTACTAACCATCTCCCTCAAACAAAGCACACAGAAACGCACTGTATTCATCTGTATGAAAGGACATTCTCCATCTGACTAAGCCATTGCTTGTACATCAGAAGTCTTTGACTGTTTTCCTTCAGGTCACACATTTGGACATCAACACGGTACTAAAACTATTTATTGTACAAACCCAATTCCAAAAAAGTTGGGACACTGTACAAATTGTGAATAAAAACAGAATGCAATGATGTGGAAGTTTCAAATTTCAATATTTTATTCAGAATACAACATAGATGACATATCAAATGTTTAAACTGAGAAAATGTATCATTTTAAGGGAAAAATAAGTTGATTTTAAATTTCATGGCATCAACACATCTCAAAAAAGTTGGGACAAGGCCATGTTTACCGCTGTGTGGCATCCCCTCTTCTTTTTATAACAGTCTGCAAACGTCTGGGGACTGAGGAGACAAGTTGCTCAAGTTTAGGAATAGGAATGTTGTCCCATTCTTGTCTAATACAGGCTTCTAGTTGCTCAACTGTCTTAGGTCTTCTTTGTCGCATCTTCCTCTTTATGATGCGCCAAATGTTTTCTATGGGTGAAAGATCTGGACTGCAGGCTGGCCATTTCAGTACCCGGATCCTTCTTCTACGCAGCCATGATGTTGTAATTGATGCAGTATGTGGTCTGGCATTGTCATGTTGGAAAATGCAAGGTCTTCCCTGAAAGAGACGACGTCTGAATGGGAGCATATGTTGTTCTAGAACTTGGATATACCTTTCAGCATTGATGGTGCCTTTCCAGATGTGTAAGCTGCCCATGCCACACGCACTCATGCAACCCCATACCATCAGAGATGCAGGCTTCTGAACTGAGCGCTGATAACAACTTGGGTTGTCCTTGTCCTCTTTAGTCCGGATGACATGGCGTCCCAGTTTTCCAAAAAGAACTTCAAATTTTGATTCGTCTGACCACAGAACAGTTTTCCACTTTGCCACAGTCCATTTTAAATGAGCCTTGGCCCAGAGAAAACGCCTGCGCTTCTGGATCATGTTTAGATATGGCTTCTTTTTTGACCTATAGAGTTTTAGGTTTTGGTAGGTTAGGTTTTGACCTAATAAGTTGCAAATTGGTCCTCCAGCTGTTCCTTATATGTACATTTAACTTTTCCGGCCTCTTATTGCTACCTGTCCCAACTTTTTTGGAATGTGTAGCTCTCATGAAATCCAAAATGAGCCAATATTTGGCATGACATTTCAAAATGTCTCACTTTCAACATTTGATATGTTATCTAGATTCTATTGTGAATAAAATATAAGTTTATGAGATTTGTAAATTATTGCATTCCTTTTTTATTCACAATTTGTACAGTGTCCAAACTTTTTTGGAATCGGGTTTGTACAAGAGTAAACAACAATATTAAAGTGCATAATTCCAATACTACACAAAATTATAAACTTGTTCTGAATTGGAAAAAAATATCCTACAATTCGCTTCACAAAATAATGTTGTATTCAGCACAAACTTTGTTCATCCTTAATGCAGTGAGCCCGTATTTAACATAGCCTACACTGTAAAAAAAAATGCTGTAGTTTTTACAAAATAATTCTGGCAGCTGTGGTTGCCAGAATAATTTTGTAAAAAATACAGAAGAACTGTAAACACATTTACAGAACAAAACTGTAACATTTACAGTATAAAACTGTATGAATGTAAACCACTAAATTCAACAACACGCACTGCAATTAAAATCTGTTTTGTACTTTTAACATACTGACAACCACCATAATAATGCAGGTGGTAAAAGAGAAAGCCACATGAAGAATCAAAGCTCATCACAAGTAGGGATGGGTATCGTTAAGGTTTTAACGGTATTACTACTCTTATCGATACTGCTTATCGGTCCGGTACTTTAACGGTATTCTTATCGGTACTTTTTGTTATACTGTATATATATATATATATATATATATATATATATATATATATATATATATATATATATATATATATTATAACAAATTAGGAGCTGAATTAACATTACTTTATATTCTGAAATCTAAAATAAATATTTAATTAAATTAATATAAAACATCAATTTGTAAATGCACCAGTGTGCAGGCATTTTTAGTGTTTTATATACATAAGGTACAGTACGAATATTAACAAAGAAACAAAGTAAAAACAAACTGACAAATACAATAAAACAAATATACAAATGAAATGAAGTAAACAGTGCTTTAATTTTTCCATGAAGGTCTACTAACATTACTGTTCAGGCAAGTAATAGCCTACAAAAGAAATCTAAAAGTAATCAAATGTAAATGCACACTGCATAGTTTTCACTGTATGTATTGATAGATTAATGCTTATTAAAGCTATAACGTTATTCAGATTAAGAGCTGTGGGGGATTTTCTCTTTGCATTTTTTTCTTTGATTAACATTGAAGCGCCAGTCTGTCACTTTAAGGCAATATATTGATACACATCGGATTTTCTCCGAACAGTTCTGGTCCACTTAAGACAAACTGTTTAAGTGAATACTCTCGTAGCTGGCCATTGTGACATATTTTATGTGTATTTGATCGTTTGGACGCGCCCGAAGCTCAAAGTGTAATCTGCTTGTCCGTTTTGGAGCGCGCTGCGCTGCGCAGGCACGCACGCACGCACACACATTTCAGCCTGGGGAGCAGCGTCTCTTGTGCGGATTGTGCTTTCAACGTTTTATTATCAAACATGTCCCGAAATTTAGCAACAGTAAAGACGGCATTTTACAACAATCACCGATTGAGCTGATTCAGACTTTAAGTTTTGTTTAGGGAGGAACGAATGCGCGCCGCTGTAAAGGGATGGAAGTTGTGCTAGAAGAAACGCGGCTATAATCATTAGAAGCCAAAATCAAAAATAAATAAATAAACTTAGCTTAATATAACAGCCACAGGCATAAAGTGCATATGTTTTAATAGTTAGTTCTCTATTCTATCATAATTAAACAGGGCTTTCATGTTGCGCGTGCTGAAGCTCCTCCACGTGAGCGCGATCTCGCTTCTGAATTAGAATAGCAAAAATGCATCATAGACGAATGTTTGAATATTATTGCATATAAAACAGCTGGCAACTCTGGTGAGATAGAATTTGCAAGATAATGTGTATATGTAGCAACAATAAATGTGTGTTTTCATAATTTCTCCAGTACCGACAGCAGAACCGATAACGTCAGAGCTTATCGATACTCCGGTCTTTCATAATTTAGCCCCGAGACCGATTTAATACCGGGTTTCGGTACCCATCCCTAATCACAAGTAGCTTCGCCACAAGCAGAAGTATATACTAATATATAGAAGGTGCACAGAGTCATTCATGCAAACACAACACCATCATGGTAACACACATGATACTTAAATAATACAATAAACTTTCATTAAACAACAGAAGATGTAACATAAAGCCCAAATGTACATAACATAATAAAAACTATTAAAAAAACATGATTATTTAAACAAAATACTTTCAAATGTGGAGTGTCACGTAGGGAATTCTGGGAATATCAGTTTACTTCTTTTTTTTGTTTGTTTTTGTTGTAAATTATACATCGATTTGTTATTTTTTACTTCTAAAAACTGTATAATTTACAGCATGTTACTGTAAAATTACATGAGATGTTTGGTTAGATCTTTTACAGTTTTTCCCTGTATATAGTACGGGAACATACTGTTAACCTATTAACGTTTTTTTTTTCAGTAGCGTTTTTACAAAATTTTACAGTTAAAATTACACTTATTTTTTACAGTGTAGAGATAAGGGTTTGTCATATCAACTGCCAATGTTAGCAGTTGCATTTACTTTTTTTTTTTTTTTAATGATAACTTAACATGACACATTTTAATACAATGAGATGAATTTATTTAAATTAAGAGCAGGCTTGTATGTTTTGTTGACAGGCTTGTGCTACGGCTATGATGCATCCAGTTTATTTTGTCCAATATAAAGGGAAGATTATAGACACCTGGAAACCCACCCGAGGCTGGTAACAATCTTTATCAGAGGGACTCCGCTGGTACAGCTGGGGACTGTGAATGAAAATGTTTAGGACTTGTAACAACTGTAGATTTGCTGTTCTAATAGGCAGGTGACTCTTAGAAACCCACCTTAAGAGCATTTTTATCTGGATCCAAGTGGGTTGGAGGCATTGCAGTTCTTTCCTTGAGAAACATTGTTGAAAATGTAATATTTTAGTGATACAGCTTTTATGTAAACTGGAAGGCTCACACTGGACTTAAAGTTTGCAGTCTTTTAAAAAAATCTGTTTTTCTCTGCTTCTTTCATCAGTTAAAACACTAACATTCTCTTCACACTTAGGAAGGACTATGAAAATTATGTGATTTCTTCTTTGTATCTGACTGAACTTGCATGCAGTGCTTGAAAACAGTTTTGGAAAGACCTGAAGTTCTGAATTTTTATGAGATATTAACACCTCTGTCTGTAATAAAACCATATACCACAGTGGCATTGTTTAAAAACCAGAAGCTCTCTTTATTTATTTATTTATTTTATGGATGTTTCAGCTATGGACACGTTTTTGCTATACACAACTGAACACAATTTTTTGCATAATTTGACCCCCCCCCCCACACACACACACAAACAAACAAACAAAAAGGATTGGAAATGTATAAGATATTCTGTCAACAATGGCTATTTACCTTAATTCAATTACATTTTAATTGAACTTAAAATATAATTAAAAAAAATTATAAATTATAGACAGATAGTCGACCTAAAGTTCACGATACAAAGATCTCGTCCACAGTTCGTGAAAGATTCCCATTCATTATGGAAAATCCAGTGCAACAGCACCCAGACTATTTGTTACATGACCCTTTTCACCCAAGAGAACTGCAAACATAGTCTCTTTGATGAGAGCTCGAAGTCCACTGCTCTTTCCTGAGTGCATTTTTACTGAGATCGATGACGCGTGTCTATGTCTATGGTCTTAACCCAAACACGGGTCACCTATTCACCTGACCAATTGAGTCTCTTAGATCGAGCCCACGACACAACTGGCCAATAGCGGGGCAGCGCGGTGACCACCGCTCAGCTCACCACTCAGCGCACTGCGCAGCTATTGGCCAGCCGCGGCGAGGGCTCGATCTGAGAGACTCAATTGGTCAGGTGAATAGCTGCAAGTTGGCAGGAAGAGCTAGAGAGCGGAGATACATGATGATGTCAACACAACAGTGATCCTCTCGGTCTGGCAAACGCAAGGCCTTTTTAACCCATCGATTCCTTGATATAAATAGTAATGGTCCGGTGGGATTGTACAAGTAATGTTCTGCTTGGTCTCAGAAGTGGTCGTTGTGTCGGGTCTGTCCTTTAAGGCGCATTGCAGCGTTGCTCAAGGACTCTAGTGATCATCTGCAGCATCCGGAGGAGTCCAGATCTTACTGGTATGTAATTCAGAACCAAACCATTGATAGAATCTGTATGTATGAGCATAGATGAACATGCTTAATGCATTTGAACCACATACGTTGGAAGATGAGGCCGATTCGCTTATATTTAGGCCGAATGATTATTAAATATATTTATTAAATTACATTTATGGTCACTAAAAAGTTAACAACGTGTCATATATATTGCAGAGATGATTTGAATAACACGTTTAGACTTGTATTATGATAGAAGGACACAAAAATATAAACATGCTTCATTTCTCTTTTAAATGCAACCGTAATCCAAACTCCCGTTTTTAAAAATATTTATTTCAGTATATATTACAATACACATCCAGATAGTTCTACAAATGGGCTTGATATAGGTTATTTCTAGAAAACTTAAAATAAATTAAATTATTACTGGAATTTTGTGCAAAATCATCGATGATTAAGTTATGTGCTATTTCATAATATTAACAGACAGTGCTTGGAATTCAGTATTTATTTTGAATAAACTAAAGTGTTATTACTGTAAACACATGAAACACTTAGATTGTTAAAAACTTTATTGCAAATAATAATAAGCATCACTGGCTATGCATTTACACTTACTCCCATTGATTGACGTTTAGTGCTGTATTTTTTAACCTATAATGGTAAAATTTATGTAATATTTTTCAGCCTTGGGTCACAGGCTGCCATGCTTTTTGTTTCAAAGGATTACTATTATTTTGTGTGTGTGTTGAAAAAATTAATAAATTGATTTAGCTGAATCCAGTCTAATAGTCTTGTGATTTGCCTGCCACGGAAAAATAAATAAGTAAGTAAAAGTAAAATCTGAAAGTGATGCACACTAGGTCTGAATGGGTTAGACAGAACATCATTTTGCATATTATCTGTTTTTATAGATCTGCATCTTTAGTTTTAGCATAATGGTTTGGCCTAGCTCATCCAATTTTTTATTTTTTAAGGCATTTTTCAATATGCATGATCTATTCTCTGGATACCTTTATGCCACACACTCTTTGGCATTATTCCAGCTTCTGGCATAACACCAGTTTTAAAGCTAATGCTCAAAGTGAAGTGATTTGATGCCAGAAAGGCACACCTATAAACCAGCAGTATGAAGTTTGCATTTCCACCCCCCTCCCCCCCAAACACAGATGCACCAGTGTTGAGAGCAGGAAGCCGGTCACTGAAAAACCACAGTAAAATGACACAGGAAGGATGGCAGCAATCACTGGGGCCTGATTTGCCACTGCTGTAACCCTAGAGTAATTCTTTAATCAAACCAAATTGGTCTTTTTGTCTTAGACGCAGAGTTGTTTTTATCTCAGAGGAGCTGGATCATGACCCTTGCCAAGGACTTGTATTCTGTGCAGCACAGAGATTTTCCGCGGCGAGATTAGACACCATCTGGCTAATTTGACAGGATTGAGAGTGATGAGATGTATCTTACACTGTCAGAACAAAATAATTCTTGGTGTGTTTGAATGCATGCATCTAGGAATGCATATGTTTTGTATATGAGTCCATATGTTTCACTTGAATGTTTGTCCTCACTATGGTAACAGCGTGAGCTGTGGGTATCTGATGAGATTTTGAGTGTCAGTTTAGGTGAATTGTGTGTCTGTGACAGTTTGGAGTGCGTTTCAGCCAAGTGCTTGGAGTATGTTGCACAACCTATTTAACAATGACCTTTCTGTTGCGTCCCGCTGCGGCCGATCATAGTAAACTCTGCTTGTTGAATGCTTACTACTTTGATCTCCGTTCAGTGAAAGCACCTCTCATTTTCCCTCTTCATGTTTCTTTGCACTAAGCTCTTTTCACAATGGCTATTTTAGGCATCGCTGTGCGTCCCTCTTCGGGGGACTGTATGCACTTAATTATCTGGCACTGAATCTTGTAAGCTTCTTACCCGTTGGCAAGGGTTGGAGAGCAGGCGTGCTAACCGTGTAGCATTCACACAGCAGAGGAATGTTTTGGTCAGGCAGATTGCCCTGTCTTGAGGTAAGGCTTTAATACTGAAGGTCTGCAGCTTCTATGTAAAGAGAGGAGTATCTCTTGTGAGGGGAGCGTTGACTGCTATTTTGTTGCAGACACTGCATTTTTCAAATATTTTAGTCAAAGTTTTTCAGAGCCTCAGGATAAACTTTCATTTTTGACTTGGGAGGGACTAAACTGAATGAGTGGTTGACGTAACTTGTCCATGAACCTTTGTTCCAGCATCACGTTTTTAGGTTAAAATTCATGTTTGAGGGAAAAGTGTATTTGTGTATTTTAGAGTATTTTTCCAGCTCTTGCATATTTACCAAATAAATAAAACGAACAAACGCAATCTATTTGTCTAGACATTTTGTTAAGCATAATAAGTCTTTTGATTTAATATATATATATATATATATATATATATATATATATATATATATATATATATATATATATATATATATATATATATATATAGTAGCCTAATTAAAATTACACAGCATGTATGCTGTAAGTGGTCACTATAAATCCAGGACAAAATAACAATTGCTAAATGTACACTGTTCACCAAGGACACATTAATCAAAAGTGACAGCAGAGACATTTATAATGTTACAAAAGATTTGTGCTTCAAATAAAATGCTTTTTTTTATTTCTATTTATCAAAATAGCAAAAGTAATAAGCAGCACAAGTGTTTTCAACATTGATAATAAGAAATGTTTCTTGAGCAGCATAATCAGAAAACTAGAATGATGTAATAAATGCTGAAAACTCAGGTTTGCCATCACAGGGATAAATTACATTTTAAAATATATTAAAATAAAACTGTTATTTTAAATTGTAAGAATGTAATAGTATTACTGTTTTACTGATACATTTTGATAAATCAAATAAATGCAGCCTCGGTGAGCATAAGATACTTCTTTCAAAAGCTTTAAAAATGATTACTCGCCACAAATTTTTGTACACATGTAAAAATATGTACAAATAATATAGTTACACAACATGTGCCGTACTGGTCATATTCTTAATGGATAAATAATGAAATTATTTAATATGTTAGTAAAACAAGTATTAAAAAAAGTAAACAAGTCTTCCTGGTAGTCTGTAAAAGCAGATATATTTTAACTATTAAATGTTAATGTGCAATTAATAAGAAATCATAAAAACTGCAGTAATTTTATAATTACTATAATAATTAATTAATTTTCTTAGAGATTTGTTTAAAGCGTGTGTGTATATATATAATTAATAAATAATTCATTTTCTTGTTAGAGATTTGTTTGTGTGTGTGTGTTATTATTTTCTTAAGGATAAAACAAACTCCGCTAATAGTGCTGTAAAGGTTACAATTAACAACAGAGCAGGCTTTACATTTACTTCTAAATCTAATTTTAATATTATGTTTCTACTCCAATTCATTGCTAAAATAGGCCTATAATAATTTACACAGTGGCTGTCACTACTTGTTTTCATGACACAGGGCTCACAAAAGTTCAAAATCCCTGGTAGCCGTTCGGGCAGGTACTCTTCAGACTTTGGTAGCCCGAAAATTAATTTGACTAGCCCAGATAAAAAAAAAAGACCATAAATGTCAATCTAAAACATTTTCAATACACAAATATCAAGGAATGAGTTTTATTTTACTATTTACAGGCAATGTTCCCTCTAATGTTTTTTTTCTTGCTGAGCAAAACTTTTCTCTATTGGGCGGACATTTCGGGCACCTGAGCAAAAAAACATTCTTTATACCAGACCTGTACAGCGCGCACACAAAAAAGTGTGAAACTTTTAACTTTAATGTGCTATTTATATTTGATTTGACCCTTGATGTAACTAAATGATGTACATTTTAGGTTACCTGAGAAAACATTTTAAAATAAATAAAATTTAAAATAAATGTTTTCTATTTTAATATACTTTAAAATATACAACCCCAAATCAGAAAAAGTTGGGACAGTATGGAAAACGCAAATAAAAAAAGAAAGTAGTGATTTCTAAATTTACTTTGACTTGTATTTCATTGCAGACAATATGAACACAAAATATTTCATGTTTTGTCTGGTCAACTTCATGTCATTTGTAAATATACATCCTTTCCTGTCATTCAGACCTGCAACACATTCCAAAAAAAGTTGGGACCGGAGCAATTTAGGGCTAGTAATGAGGTAAATTGGTTAAATAATGATGTGATTTGAAACAGTTGATGTCAACAGGTGATTGTAATTATGATTTGGTACAAAAGCAGCATCCAAGAAAGGTCTAGTCCTTTAGGAGCAAAGATGGGCCGAGGATCGCCAGTTTGCCAACAAATACGTGAGAAAATTATTGAAATGTTTAAAAACAATGTTCCTCAAAGAAAGATAGGAAGAGATTTGGATATTTCACCTTCAACAGTGCATAACATAATTAAAAGATTCAAGGAATCTGGAGGAATTTCAGTGCGTAAAGGACAAGGGTGCAAGCCTAAGCTGAACAACCGTGATCTCCGATCCCTCAGGCGGCACTGCATCAAGAATCGTCATTCATCTATAAGCGATATCACCACATGGGCTCAGGACTACTTTGGCAAACCTTTGTCAAGTACCACAATACGTAGTTACATCCACAAATGCCAGTTAAAACTGTACTGTGCCAAAAGGAAGCCCTATGTTAACAGTGTCCAGAAGCGCCGTCGACTTCTCTGGGCTCGGAGGCATCTGGGATGGACCATCACACAGTGGAAACGTGTACTGTGGTCAGATGAATCAGTATTTCAGGTATTTTTTGGGAGGAATGGACGCCGTGTGCTCCGGACCAAAGAAGAAAAGGATCATCCAGACTGTTACCAGCAACAAGTCCAAAAGCCAGGGTCTGTCATGGTATGGGGTTGTGTCAGTGCCCTTGGCAAAGGTAACTTGCACTTCTGTGATGGCACCATTAATGCTGAAAAGTACATAGAGATTTTGGAGCACAATATGCTGCCTTCAAGAAGACATCTTTTCCAGGGACGTCCATGCATATTTCAACAAGACAATGCAAAACCACATTCTGCACACATTACAAAGTCCTGGCTGCGGAGGAAGAGGGTACGGGTACTTGACTGGCCTGCCTGCAGTCCCGACCTGTCTCCAATAGAGAATGTGTGGCGCATTTTGAAGTGCAAAATGCGACAACGAAGACCCCGTACTGTTGCCCACCTTAAGACTTGTTTGCAGGAAGAATGGGACAAAATTACACCTGAAACACTTCATCACTTGGTGTCTTCAGTCCCTAAACGTCTTTTAAGTGTTGTGAAAAGGAATGGCAACATTACAAAGTGGTAAATGCTTTACTGTCCCAACTTTTTTTGGAATGTGTTGCAGGTCTGAATGACAGGAAAGGATGTATATTTACAAATGACAAGAAGTTGACCAGACAAAACATGAAATACTTTGTGTTCATATTGTCTGCAATGAAATACAAGTCAAAGTAAATTTAGAAATCACTACTTTCTTTTTTTATTTGCGTTTTCCATACTGTCTCAACTTTTTCTGATTTGGGGTTGTAATTAATTCCTGTGAAGGTAAAGCTGAATTTTCATCATCATTACTCCAGTCTTCAGTGTCACATGATCCTTCAGAAATCATTCTAATATGCTGATTTATAATCAATGTTGGAAACAGTTGTACTGCTTAATATTTTTTGGGACCGGTGATATTTAAAAAAAATAAAAAGTTAAAGAACTGTTTATTCAACTTCAATTTTGTGTTACAATATACACTATTCAAAAGTTTGGCGTCAGAATTTTCTTTTTCTTTTTAAAGATACTTTAAAAGAGTTTAAAGAAAGTTAAAGAAACTTTATTCAGCAAGGATGTTACATGGATAAAATTGATAGTAAAGACTTATATTGTTAGAAAAGATTTCTATTTTGAATAAATGCTGTTCTTTTTAACTTTTTATTAATCAAAGAATCAAAGAAAAAAGTAACACGGGTTCCAAAAAATATTAAGCAGCACAACAGTTTCACTGTAAATCAGCATATTAGATCAGCAACACTGATAATAATTCAGCATTTCAGAATGATTTCTGAAGGATCATGTGACACTGAAGACTGTAATGATGCTGAAAATTCAGCTTTTCTTCACAGGAATAAATATTTTAAAGTATAGGTATTAAAATAGGAAACCAATATTATATATTGCAATATACTGTTTTTTCAGTATTTTTGAAATAAATACAGCCTTGATGAGCAAGAGACTCCATTAAAAACAAGGTCAATTATTTATTAGGTTTATAATATAGGCCTAACATAATATAATATATCAAAACAAACTATTTAAACTGATACAATAGAATAGAAAACAAACTGAAGCAAAACTTAAGCTGAGATCTGTAAGTTAAATATAAAAAAAACGTGAACATGAATTCTTATAGCTGTCTAAACATCCCTATGAAGTAGTTTGCACAATACAACTGTGTGTGACTGTAAATGTCTGTTTTGTTACTGTTCTGTGCTCATCCTCCGCTATGTCCAGCACTTAATCAAGCCACTCTTCTTTAATACATGAGGAATGTTTATTTCACATGTCATGTCATTGCGTTGGTTCTCATGTTGAGCGCACCGCAACAATTGAAGTATTCGGTTTCTACAGCGACTCGTTTGGCGCACATCATTCTCTTTCTATGAAACCTGTAAACCACATTCACCGGTTCTAACTCTATAGCGACATCAACTCTATAGCGGTTTGCCTGAGCATTGCGATTCTTTCGCTTTTACTGGCATTAAATCAAATTACTTTCCCAACTAATTTTTGTGTGCGAGCGGCACATTATTTCTTCTGTGCGGCCACGGTTGTAGAAGTGTTCGGCCGCGCGCACGCAGCTTAGAGGGAACATTGCGTGGGAGCCCTGTATTTAAGGTAGCCCGTCCGACTGGAAAACACAATAGCCCCGGGACGTCGGGCTAGCGATTTTTGCGAGCCCTGTGACATATTTATTAAATAATTAAGAGTTAACTACAGGTTAAGTAAATTATGAATATATAGGCTAATATATATTTAACTAAATGCTCATTAATTTTTTTTCTAGTGAACTGTGCATGCTGAATGATTTGGTCAATGACTTTGTGACAAGCTGTTTATTGACATCTTTCAACTCAAACACTGAGATATTACATGAGACGTGAGATGTTCATTCGTTTATTTAGTGTTATAACTAGTAGTAAAGAGGAAGAGTTGATGGCGTTCATTCGCGCTCCATGCTGCTGTTTGAACTGAGGTGCCTCTACAGTGATCTGTCATGCCGCATCAAAGACCGTCAAAACGGCAGTTATTATCTGAATTTCGTGATAAAATGGACAGAATTTGACACTGTTTCTTATCAAAAGTAACAAAACACAAAGCTTATTCGATTATTGGAAGGGAGGCGAGCTTTATGTGTGTATATGCATGTATACATGCAAAGCTTTAAATGCCAGCATACAACGGTAGCTGTAAGTGCAGTTACCTCTGCTTCCTCTAGGCTGTCTTAGGACATGTCTCGAAAGCACAAGTAGGATTTGGGTTGCTGGCAGATTTTGTTTAGCGTGTAAAGCATCTGTTCTGTTCACCTCAGATTCACTCCCAAACCCCCAGCACAGCGCTGCTGTCTAATCAGAGCACAGCACTCTCCCCCTCACAACACACTGCCATATGCAGAGCCTGCCATTTTAAGAGCTGCACACAAACATGCATAAACACAGACGTCCTATATTAGGACAGAATGGGGCAACACCTGTGTTTGTGTTTGCAATATTAAACGCTCAGTTTGGAACATGAGCCAACAGTCGCTGTAGTAACCGTGATGCTTATGTGTCAGGCAGGTGTGTGAGCTTTAATGGAGTTTTCTTATGAGCGGGATGTGTCTTCTTTTTATCTACAGGCTGTTTGACCAGAGATCAAGAAACATGGAGAATCTGAGCCACATCTCTCCTTATCTACACTTCTGAGCTGGGTTTGAGGCAGGTGAGCCAAAATGAACACTAAATCGGTCTGGCCAATTTGCACATATTAAAACAATAATAAATCTAAATCCCTCAATAACAAAACTAAAGGAGTAAGAATTAAGTACAGTATTGACCCAAAAATGGTAAGCAAATCAAATTGTATATTTCCAGGGATTCTTTGAAGAAGTTCAAGCTTGCTAAAGAAACTCATCTGGTCTTAGAAGCATTAAATGTTCATCTAATAGATATAAATTTACTTTTGTTCCAGAGGCTATTCGTTTTTGCAATTAAAAGTCTTAAGGTTTTTTTTTTTTGGTTAGAGTTTAATTATGAAGCATGTCGGGGGTGTTTTTTTTTTTTTTTTTTTTTTTTTTTTATATAAAAGTAAGTAAGTAAATTTTTTTTACTTATTTATCTTTTGTACCATCTATGTAATATTTTGTGTGCTATATGATGCTACTACCCTATTTGAATTGCCCCTTGTGGGATTAATAAAGTTGTTAACTTAACTTAGATGGTTTATGCTGGTCTATTTGCTTATTCCAAATAAATAATTGTTCTTTTGAACTTTCTATTCATTCAATTCAATTCAATTTCAATTTTCACTTTATTGTTGGAATTTCTTCCAAAAATTGTCTCGCATCCCATAGCGTTTACTGTCTAACATTAATTCACAGCAGTACACAATACACACACACACACAAAAGTACACATTGGTACACATCCATCTACAATGCAAAAAGCTTATGTACCTTCCATTCCTCAGAATCTTGCTGCCTACTTAGACCCCCTATTCTGATTAATTAATTTTACTGACTGATGAACAAAAGATTTACGTAATCTGTTCAATCTGGCAAATGGTACTCTCAGTCTTCTATTCGATGGCAAAAGTTGATATTCCTCATACAGAATATGGGAAGAATCAGACATAATTTTACCTGTCAGGGACAACATTTTCTTCTTGTACAACTCATGAAAACTTGGCTCAAGCATTTGACCCACAATCTTAGAACAGTTAGATATCAATCTCGCCTGTCGAGCTTTGAGTTGAACAGAGAGACAGCTATACCAAGCACATATTCCATATTGTACAACACTCTGTATTACAGATTGTTTGTTTGCTCCAAAAGACCTTAGTCTCCTGAGAAAATAAATACGCTGTTGTACTTTACAACAAACATACTCTATATGTGCACTCCATGATAAAGCAGCATCCACATAGACACCCAAGTATTTATATGCAGACACTATTTCAATCGGTGTATTATGTATAGTCACTCGTGTTTGATACATGTTGTTTGGAAGTCCAAAGATAATTTCCTTTGTCGTCTTTTAATTTATAACAAGTGAATTCCTCTCACACCACTCCACTAATCTATCCATGCAATACTGATGCATACTGAGATCATCTTCACTCCCCAATAAAGACAATAACACTGTGTCATCCGAGAACTTCAATATGTATGTGTTTACACTGTCAGATTTACAATCATCTGTATACAAAGTAAAAAGAAAAGGTGAACTCACACACCCCTGAGGCGCTCCTGAATAAGTAACTATTGAATTTGAATATGTCTGATTAACTTTAACTATCTGTGTTCTACCTATCAAAAATGAATAATACCAATGAATCAAATAAGGATTTACTTTCATTTGAATAATTTTTGTCAGTAGAAGCTCTGGCTGTGTTGTATTGAATACAGACGTAAAGTCCAAAAAGAGGGCCCGGGCTATAGTTTTAGGCTTATCCAGATGTTTCAGGATCAAATGTAACAATGTTACTACTGCATCTTCAGTGCTACGATTTTGCTTATATGCAAACTCGTGAAAACTCAAAGTGTCTAAATTACCCTCTACTGACTTTAGGAGTTGTTTTACCACAATTTTCTCTAAAGTTTTCATAATAATGGGTGTTAAGGCTATGGGCCGAAAATCACCTAATTCCTCTGCCCCAGATTTCTTTGGAAGAGGTATTACATGTGAAGTCTTCCACATACCAGGGATAGCATGAGTATCTAAGGACCTCTGAAAAGTAGGCTGCCAAATAGGTGCAAGCTCATCTGCAAATTTTTTCAGAATGAATGCACTAAGATTATCTGGTCCTATAGCCTTCCTCTGGTTTAATTGTTTAAAAGTACTCCTCACCTGTTCAACTGTAAGATCAATTCTGTCTGAACACTCTGGTCTGACCGAATTAATAATACTCATACTCCGATCTAAAATCAAGTAATAATCATCAAGAAATCCTGTGAAAAACTGTATCATGGTTTCCACAAAAATATTATGCAGCACAACAGTTAACATTGATAATAATAAGAAATTACATTGCAACCATTACTCCAGTCTTCAGTGTCACATGATCCTTCAGAAATCATTCTAATAAATAATTTAATTTTATTGTCAGTGTGCTGCATAATATTTTTGTGGAAACCATGATACCGTTTTTTTTCAGGATGTTTTTTAAATAGAAAATTCAAAAGAACAGCAATTATTTGGAATATAAATCTTTTGTAACATTATAAATGGTAACTTTTAATCAGTTTAATGTATCATTACTGTATAAAACCATTAATTTCTTTAAAATTCTTACTGACCTCAAACATTTGACTGATGGTATACTGTAGATATACTTTATATTTGTCTATAAAACTATTTTAAGTATTTATACTGTATATTTTCATGGTTGATGAGAAAAGAAATTTGCCTGGCAAATTTTCTAAATTCAATGATATTGACATTGTGGCAAAAAAGTTAATTTTGGGCAATGGTTTTGGTTCAAGAGAGGTAATAACCTTAATTTATTACATAGTTTTTTTTTTCCCTGTACATATTTTCTTACTCCCTGCACCGTTTCCTTATTTTCTCTCTCAGGAGGACCATGCTCTGCTCAGAGCGTGGCGTGGTGGAGGAATGGCTCTCAGAGTTTAAGGTGAGAGGTTTGACATCCTTGCAGGATTTAATGACATTTTTATTATAGCTCACTCAAATTAAGTCCTCCCTTCCCAAGTGATCTGAGCGCAGTGTCCCGTTAACCACATTTGGTTTCGGAATCTCAGAACTTAATGGAGGAATATTTTCAGCCTCCAAGTTAATTCAATTCCAGGCCGATTCAGGTTGAGGCTGCTTAGTCATGACAACCACGGTTTCTCCTCCTTAGACGTTACCTGATGCTCAAATCCGCAGCTATTCTGGCAGTCTGCGTCTGAAGAAAGCTCTTGTACCTGCTCTCTACGCTGTTATTCAGGAGCAGCCCAGCAGTGAGGTATGATGAAGCATTTTAAACACTTCAGGTCAGATTTATGTTTAATTTAAGAATGTTACGGGTATTTTCTTGTCAAAAGGGTCTTTTGTTGGGTAATGATTCCTTCTGAAAGCATGTGCTGATATGTGCATTCAGAGGTGGTTTGAAAGGGCATGATTTGATTTAGGGCTTGATTTATTTATTCGGAGTATTCAGTGTTGTTATCATTACCTAAAAAATTAAAACTATTAAAAATATTTTTCATTAATTGAAATTAAGCTGATATTAGATGAAACACTTAAGCTTAAAAAACTTAAAATTAGAAATGTTGCATTTGCAACTGGAATAAGTACAAAAAGTACTAAAACTGAAATAATGAAAGCTAAATAGAAATATAACAAAATATATATATAAAAATGACCAAAACTTAATCTGAAATTAAAATGAAAACCAAAAATGTTAAAATAAAAGCAAATTCAAAATAATATTATTTTCCATTCCTTCATGATCTTAATTGTCAGCATTTTCAAGTTGTTTAAATTGAGTTAGTTTAATAAATTTAATATATATTTTTTTAAATTATGAAAAAAAAATTGTCCCTTAAAAATAGCAATGTGACAGCAAGATTTTCAAGGAAAGAAATATGATTTTGTTTTGATTGATACCATTTAATATTTAATATTATATCATATAACTTCATATAATACTTCAATCTATCAGTTTAATTTTCATAGTTTGTCTTAAATATGCTGCTTCCTTATGCGTGTGTTTTTTTTAATTCATGTTGTAAAGGAGTGTTCCTCTCAGTTCCTGTGTCCCGTACTGTCTCTTTTACTTTATGTCATTGTCTTCTTTGTGTCTCTTCCTCTCTAGCTGCTGGCTCCGGTGTGTCATCAGTTGTTTGAGTTGTATCGGAGCTCAGAGGAGGGTTTGCGTCGGTTTACTCTGCAGTTCCTGCCTGAGCTCATCTTGGTGTACTTGCGGCATTCTACCAGCAGAGAGCGCTACCGCAATGGCTGTGTGGAAGCCCTGCTACTGGGGATCTATAACCTGGTGAGAGATTGGTGATTGTGCATTACCGGCAATTTCCTGTAATTCAGTATCCAAAGTTGACATACATACGCTATATGTATGTCTTATGTTACAGGAAATTGTGGACAGTAAAGGAAATGGAAAGCTGCTGTCATTCACCATACCGTCTCTCTCCAAGCCTTCAATATACCATGAGGTAAGAGGTGAAGTAAAATACAAACACTTTTTAATATGACCTGTATTGGATATCTGAGATACAGGAGGTATCAGATCAATGAAGATGATATCTCTTGTTATTACACACAAAACGCAGATCTGGTTTCATTCTGCATTGGTACAGGAAACTAGAAAGTAATGCACCACACCTAGAGAAAGCTAGAAAACCTAGATTTTTACAAAACCTACTGAGGTTTCTTTGATGGTTTCTGGGGTGTTCTGGGAGCTGCAATACTTTTTGCCGGTTGCATAAAAGGTTTAGAG
This sequence comes from Aspiorhynchus laticeps, assembly GCA_023376895.1. Lineage (NCBI taxonomy): Eukaryota > Metazoa > Chordata > Actinopteri > Cypriniformes > Cyprinidae > Aspiorhynchus > Aspiorhynchus laticeps. Next base: position 45,212 of record JALXFT010004714.1, read on the forward strand.
TACACTGTAAAAAAAAAAAAAAGTTGGGCAAACTTAAAATTTTAAGGCAACCAGCTTCAGCAGATTTTTGAGTTTTCTCAACTTCTTGTTTTAAGTTTATACAACAAAAAGTTGAGAAATTTCCTAAAAAATAAGTTGAGAAAACTCAAAAATCTGCTTTAGCTGGTTGACTTAAAATTTTAAGGTAGCCCAACTTTTTATTTTTTTACAGTGTAGTCTTACAAGTTAGTCATCTAATTTTTTTTTTTCTTTAAGACTGGTCATATTTTTTTAAATCATTAGGATCGAGTCAGTTAGAAATACCAAGGGTTCACACAAAAGAAGGGGAGTCCGCTTTTAGCTATTATGCCGCCCGCAGTTGGAACCAGCTTTCAGAAGAGATCAGATGTGCTAAAACATTAGCCACATTTAAATACAGACTCAAAACTCATCTGTTTAGCTGTCATTTATTGAATGAACACTGTGCTACGTCCGAACTGACTGCACTGTATTTTATGTATAATCATTTTCTATTCTTAACTGTTTTAAATTCATTTTAAATCAATTTTATATCATTTTAAACGTTCAAACAGAAGGTTAAAGTAAGTGTTGTGATGGTAAAGAGAATGTTGCCAAAGAAAGACAAGTGTGTTGTTAATCAGTTGAAAGTAGGACCTCTGAGTTCTATTTGTTTGGTTTATGATGGTCAAAGTAAGTAGGGGGTGAAGTAGTGGAATAGTTAGGTGTTTTGGAAGGTTTTTTTCACTTAGTGCGGAAGTGTTTGAACAAAGCTTGAGAATGTTTGTTTTTAAATTTCCTTGTTTTTATTGTTGTGATTATTATTATTTTTTAATGACTATTTTACTTCGTTTTATGTAAAGCACTTTGAATTACCACTGTGTATGAAATGTTCTATATAAATAAACTTGCCTTGCCTTAAATTGAATCCAAAAATAAGACTGATTACCCTTTGGTTAACTGCTAGTTGGTCAAACTCATAATTAAGACACTGTCTTAACACAAGTTTATGCAACTGGCCTCTGAGTAAATCATTGGGTTAGGAGGTTTAACCTAGCCTTTGTATTAGGTTAAGTAGGTTAAATAGTACAGTTGTTATGGTCGGGTCAAATTGACCTTAATTGGATTCAGAATAATTAACAAAAAATAATATTATGAAACACACACACACACACACACACACACACACAATAATAATAAAAAAAAATCTGTCAAACCAATAAACTTTTAACATTAATATTTCAAATTTCAACTAACTGAACATGCATAAACTGATGAAATGTATGCCTTCAATGCTGTGTAAGTTTACTTCTTATAAATGGCATCTGCCAAATCCATAAATGGAAACACTCTCAGCAGGTAGTTAAGAAACTGACATGACATGACATAACATTTTTGGGTTTGTGCAGATGCATTTAACCATAGAATATGCAGGTCAAATTGACCCGAAACATCATAATCGAAATATAAATTTTGAACACGCTTTGCATGCACGTTTATGAGAAAAAGTCACAAAATTTCAAGAAAAACATCACATTTGACCAAAAACATAATATAAGGGCTAGTCTTACCTGGTTTATGATAGTCTCCCAGTCTTGCCAAGCTGATATTTATCTGGTTTAGCTGGGAGGCCAGTCTGTTCTTCTAAACCTAAAACCTCTTCAAAACTAACCAACAGACCAAGCAAACCGGCTTAGACTGGTTTAAGATGTTTTTGTCAGCAGGATAAACTCCATCTGACACTTATTTACATGTTCTGCCAATGAAAATAAGACCCATTTCTCAAGAAATCTAATTTAAAATGGTTTCTATTGAATTTAATAAGGCTGTAAAAGCATTTGACATAAATATCCAAAAAACATTTATTCGGAAGCATTGCATGAGTCACTAAGTTATTTATTGCTAAAGCCAAATGCTCTTATGTGTACGCAGCCATCCAGCCTGGGGTCCATGGCGTTAACCGAGGGAGCCCTGAACCAGCACGACCTCATCCGGGTGGTGTACAGCGGTCTGCTATCTCAGAGAGAGACACTTACCTCACAGAACAGGTTTATTTTATTTTTTTTGGAAAACTGAGGTTTTGTACTTATTCCTTCTTATGGAGGGAATAGGTTTGATGTGTGGAATATTTCTGGGCATTTGAATAATTGCACTATCGCCCGCTGGGCCGTTTTATTGCTGTGACTCAGCTGTTACTTTTCTCCTGCAGGTTAAAAAATGTGCTGTAATGATTTTTCAGAATTTAAATTTCATTAAACTGCTGCTGGAGCATCTTAACAGCGATATCCGTGCTGATGTAGTGTGATTTGTTATTACCCGTTCCACCGGCTAGATGCACGGCGACAGTCGCTGACTCATAATGTGCCGCTGTCTGATTTGTCGTTGTAAAATTATGCAGATGTCAGAGGGGGGTTGTGTAACAGCAGCATGTGTGTCTCCTGCAGGTTTGAAGTGCTGTCTTTTCTGATGCTCTGCTACAACTCAGCCGTGGTCTTTATGCCTGCGTCCTCCCACCAATCGGTTTGCAGAATGAGCACACGGTAAGGGGGCGCTGGAGTTGTCTTTTCCGCTAACGATCCGGGAACATCTCGGCCTGTCTTTCTCTCTCTCACTCTCTCTCTCTCTCTCTCTCTCTCTCTTAAAGTTCTTGCTGGAACAGGCAGAGATGGAATGATTAAATGGAATATTGATTAAGAGAGAGCGAGAGCAAAGGATTTCTGTGGCGGGTCACAGTATTAGCATAAAGGCCTCCAAATAAACATGTCATTAAAGATTCTCTCTGAATCTCTCTCGTTATGCAGACTGTGTGTGAGCGGTTACCCGCGGCAGCAGCAGAAGTCGTGGAAGGAGCCGTGTAACCGTGTACGACTGGAGCCAGAGTTTATGGTGCAGATGCTGACTGCTGTTTACCACGCCATGTAAGTTTAATAGCCGACTTGAAATAACTTGCATTTTTTGTTCCGTGAAACTATTTTTTTTCTAATAAAAGGGGAATTTGATACAGAAAGATTAACTCCTAAATAATTCAAATTTAGAGTGTAGCTCAAGGAGAGGTGCTATTACTTTTCCTAACATTTATTTTCTCTTACTAAAGCAAATACATAACTTTGATTGTTTCTTAGATATATGGCATATCAAAACTAACTCGGCAAGTTAAATTAAATAGTTTATATAGGTCATACACAAATGTTTAAGCTCGGTAAGACTTTAATCTTGTAATAAATTATTCAGCAGGGATGCATTATATTGATAAAAATGACAATAAAGACATTTGTTACAAAAGATTTCTATTTTAAATAAATGCTTTCCATTCATCAGAGAATCCTGAGAAGAAAATATCATGTTTTCCACAAAAATGTTAAGCAGAACAACTGTTTTCAACATGTAGAATAATAAGAATTGTTAAGAATAATAAGTGTTGAGCAGCAAATCAGCATATTAGAAGGATTTCTGAAGGATCATGTGACACTGAAGACTTTGATAATGATGTTACCATCACAGGAATACATGACATTTAAAGTTTATTAAAATAGAAAACGTATATAATAGTATTTCAGTATTACTGTGTTTTTCATCGAATAAATACAGCTTTGGTAAGCATGAGACTTATATCAAAAACATGAAAAAAATCAAATCGACCCCAAAACGTGTATTTCTGAGCAACATTAAAAGCTATTTTCTTTTTAAATTAATAAGATAAGGAAATGTGTTATATATTTAATTCCTGTTCATTTTCAATTAACGGTTTGATTAGTGTGCTAATGATCTCATGTGCATGATGATACTCTCTCCCATCAACAGTTATAATGGGCAGTGGGATCTGGGGAGGGAAGCTTTGGATGACATCCTCTACCGAGCACAGCTAGACCTCCATGCCCAGCCATTACTGGTAAAAGTCATTTGTTACAGTACACTTGGGGAAAATACAGTGGGGTCCAAATGTCTGAGATACTATTTTTTTTTAGTTTTCCTTTAAACAGAAAAATCAATGTTTTTGAAAAAAACAGACTAAAACCAAAATAAGAAGAAATATTAAAGATTTCTTAATCAGCAATCACATAAGTACATTTTAGTTTTATATCAAACAAGCAAGGACTGACTGATGTGAATTTCTTTGTACAGATGGTCAGATGTTTTTGTTTTTGCTATAAAATACAAAATGGAAGCATTTTCACTGGTGGTCTCAGACGTTTGGACTCAAATGTACTATAGTTCAATTCAAGTTCAAGTTTATTTATATAGCGCTTTTTACGATAGAATCGTTGCAAAGCAGCTTTACAGGAAATTGTTTCTACTTAATTTAGTACCTAGGATAGCAAATATATTTATATATTGTAGAAACTTAATATATTTAACTTATGGCAAAATTTGGTAATTCTGTATGTTGTCTGAGGGTTGGCGTCCTCTGAGGTCCTCTGAGGGGTTGGCATCATCTCTTCTTGGGTGTTTGGTCATCTCAGATCATTTAAGGGTTGGATCCAGACTGAAGCTTGTGTAATTCCTAGTTACAGAAACAGAGAAACAAATAGAGACATAATTAGCGTAGCTGTTGTTCCATCCAAGCAAAAATTATTTGTTCAACCAAAGCTAAAGAATAATAATGTGCGTTTGATCAGATATAACTGCAGTACAAGATTATGAGATGCATTATATGAATGCTTGGCTAAAGAGATGTGTCTTTAATCTAGATTTAAACAGAGAGAGTGTGTCTGAACCCCGAACGTTATCAGGAAGGCTATTCCAGATTTTTTTAGCCAAATATGTGGTATAGCCTTTAGTGGACTTTGCTATCCTAGGTACTACCAAGAGTCCAGAGTTTTGCGACCTTAGGGAGCGTGATGGATTGTAGCGTGATAGAAGACTAGTTAGGTACGCAGGAGCTAAACCATTTAGGGCCTTATAGGCAGAGCCGATCCTCCCTATACACAGAATACGCAGGCTGTGTAGGGCCCCCGAAACACAAGGGGGCCCCCTTGCTCTCAAAGATGTTTTAATTTTAGTTTTGTTTTGGAATTTGGCCAGCTGTTGTGTAAACATGAATGATCATTTATTTTAATGCGGTGCGCTGTCACCCTCTCTACGTAAAAATCAGTCAAATCATGTAATGTGAATGTCGTACAGTCTCGTTTGAAAAACAAAAAAATTCCAAGTTGAAAGTCTACGAGCCGTGGAAGAGACTGTTTCTCGAGCGCTTTCCATGAGCGCGATTCGAGTCATCGAATCCCCCCCCCCCCCCCCCCCCCCCCCGGTAACACAGTTTTGCGTAGGGCCCCCAGAAGTCTAGGATCGGCACTGCTTTATAGGTAAGTAATAACATTGGGGTAATATGATCATATTTTCTTGACCTGGTAAGGACTCTAGCCGCTGCATTTTGTACTATCTGTAGCTTGTTTATTGAAGATGCAGGACAACCACCTAGCAGTGCATTACAATAGTCCAGTCTAGAGGTCATGAATGCATGAACTAGCTTTTCTGCATCAGAAACAGGTAACATGTTCTGTAGCTTGGCAGTGTTATACTAGTGAAGTCAGAGTTGTGGTTTTTGCTACATGAACATGCCCGCCATGTTTCATGAAGCAACATTTAAATAACAATTCTTAATGGAAATGTGATATTTCACTGCATGTCGTTGACCTCTGATCCTCAGGTGGCGAATGCAATTAGTCGCTCACTTCCATCCCGTCCTCAGGAGGGTGCACGGAGCCTTTTGGAGGTGGAAGTAACGCCTGCCGGGAGATGCGTCTCACAGGCAGCTGTCACTGCCGCCTCCATTCGTCGTCTCCGCTGGAAACGAGAGGGTATGCGAAATACACACACACACACACACACACACACACACACACACACACACACACACACACACAGAGTTAGACAAAAACTTCGGTAATACTTTAGGGACCAATTCTCACTATTAACTAGTTGCTTATTACCTTGCATACAGTGTTACTAGCATATTGGCTATTTATAAGTACTTTTAAAGTACATATTAATGGCTTATTCTGCATGATCATATTTAAAATCTTTTAATCCTACCTCATACCCAAACCTGATAACTACCTTACTAATTAATAAGCAGCAAATTAGGGGTTTATTGAGGCAAAATTCGTAGTTAATTGTTAATAGTGAGAATTGGTCCCCAAACTAAAAGTGTGACCAAAACATCTTTTTATTTTGGTTGTTTTTTTGGTTATTTTCTGTCATGATCACTAAAATCATAATGAGAACATTAACATCCTCATCAGTCCCTCCAATCAAGCATCAGGGAAAGGTGGCCATTTTTGTGTGTGAAATTTTGTCAGCATCATGTTCAGTACACTCACTGTCTTCACCTCAGATTGTTTTGATTTCTCAACCACGGCTGAATTCTACGCCTCCATCACCCCCAGCCGATACACCCCCCCGGAGAGACCAGACAGTCCTGTGGCACGCGGGCGGATAAAGTGCACCATTCACCTAACTTTGCAAGGGGGTAGGCAGGGCACAGGAACATCTCACCATTAGACAGTCCATGCACAAGCCCTGCCCTTCTTGTTCATAGAAAGTGTTCATTGGCCTGCAGATTAAACTGACCCCATTGCATGGAAAACTTCCTTCTGTTTGTTATTAGTGTCTCCACATACCTTAGTGTTGTATTGTGATTATTTGTGTTTAACCTTTTTATTTGCGTTCAGTTTTGTTTTGGGATACTTTTACAGTGCTTGCAAGGCAAGATAGAATGACATTCCTCTTCTTTTTCCTTCTTTACAAATTTCTGCAGTTCATGTAGCTCAAACCACTTTATATATGTTCATTCAAATATTATTTAATATTTGCATACAGAATTGTGATTGGTCTTGTTTTGGTGTGTTCAGGTCATGTTGGAATGATCGCACAGTGTTTGCAAATTGACTGCACATGAATACCACCATCATGTCACAATTACCAATAACAAATATCAAGTTAAAGCTTTATAATTATTATTGATCATAATAATTGAAACAAAATTGTATTTTGTGTAATATTAATGAAAAATAGTGTTAAAGATTGACAAAAATTACTACTTAACGAACACGTGCATCAATTACACATCTAACGTGCATCCTTTGCTCTTGCATTAATGCTAGAAAGCTTTCTGTCTTTGTGAGAAGTGAAAAAGAGAGGGAAAATTATATTTGTCTAGCATATCATTTTATTCCAACCAAAAACATACTTTTATTCCAAACTTGAAAGTAGGAACTTCTGAGGTGAACGCAGCATGTCTTACATCTACACTACTGTGCAAAAGTTTGTGGTCAGTAAGACTTTTTTCTTTTTTAATGTTTTTGAAAGAAGTCTCTTATGCTCACCAAGGATGCATTTATTTTATCAGAAAGGCAGTAATATGAAATACCTTTTACAGTTTAAAGTTGTTGTTATAATTATTATTAAAAAATATTATACATTTTAATAAAAAGTTTCAAATTGTATAATTTTAAAATGTAATTTATTCCTATGATGGCAAAGCTAAATTTTCAGCAGCCATTAATTCAGTCATCTGGATCATTCTAATATGCTAATTTGCTCAAGAAACATTTCTTATTATTGTCAAAGTTGAAAACAGTTGTACTGCCTAATAATTTGTGGAAATTATTAAAGTTTTTTTTTTTCAGGGTTCTCTAATGAATAGAATGTTCAAAAGATTAGCATTTATGTGAGTATTTACTGTATAATTACTGTGTAACTAATAAAAGTATTTAGAAAAAAAATAAACTCACCTAAAACTGTTGAACTGTAGTGTATTTACATTCATGAATCATCTCATCAGAGTTCACCAACAAAATTGTCCCCCTGAGCTTGAGTTTCTCCCATGTTCTCATGAGTATGAATGGAAGTGAAAGGAGCAAATGGAGTCTAGTGCAGCTTTACACTTCAAAGACGGTGTCATGTTGTTTTCTATCGGCTGCACAGGAGAATCAACACAAGACACGTGCTGAGTGTCAAAGCATTTCACTGAGACACATCCAAAAGCCTGAGCTTACTTCTAAGCTCACCTAACACTATTCTTTTGCTGCCTTGCAAGCGCTGGTATTTCCTCTAATCTAGTTAATCCAGCTTTCTGTTTTCTCTGCCTCATTGTTCCCTCGTTGTGTTTTAGATGCCGATGGCGTGAGCTGTGGAGAGGACTCTTTTGACCCAGATGAAGGGTTTTCCTCTGGGGCTTCCAGCAGCAGTCAGCCCAGCAGCGTGAAACGTGATTGGGTCATAACGGGCGTTCGACCTTTCCGAGATCCGGGAGCCAGGCAGAGGGAGAGCACGTCGGCCGACACCAGAGCCGCCCTCCGAAGCCTCCACCAAAGGCACCAGTCCCCTCCTCCTGCCATCTGCCTCTGTACTGCAGAAAGCAGTTGTAGCCCGAGTCCCAGTGCTCCCAGACGCTTTCTGGACCCGCATTACATCCCTCGCTTCCCTGGTGCGCCGCCTAAAACCAGCAGCACGTCTTCTAGCAAGTCCCTTGACTGTACCGGCCTAAACAGCTCATCAGGACCTACAGATAGCCTATCGCTGGGTAGCCTCAGTGCAGACAGGGCACATTATCTGTCAGCCATCAGCTTGCAGGATGAACGACTTGGGCGAGCGACGCGGAGCCAGGATCTCCTGTCCCCCGGGAGTCCGTTCTCTTCTGGAAGCCCGCTGTCCAAACAGTCTCGATCACCCAGTTTTAATATGCAGATTATATCACAGGTGTAAAATGATTTTGCTGGGCTGTGTTGTGTGTGAGCGCATGAGAATATGGAAGTTTATTTCTACCGTGGAATCTATTAAATAAATAAAGGTAATTACGACTTATCTCATAATTCTGACCTTGCTTCTCAAAATTCTGATGCATTATCTGACAATTCAGATTTTTTCTCATAGTTTTGTTTATACCTCACAATTCAGAATTGTTTTCTATATATAAACTCAGATATAAGAGATAAATTCACAGCTCTGAGAAAAAAAATTACGAGATAACTAGTGATTGCAAGATATCTTGTGAGATACACTCGTAATTGCGAGAAAAAGGTCAAAATTGTGAGATCAAGTAACTTTTATTTTTATTTCATGATGTAAAAAAAACTGAATTGCAAGATGTAAACTCAGAATTCTGAAAAAAAGACAGAATTACGAGATATGAGCTCAGAATTTTGAGGAAAAATTTAGACAAACTTGCAATTCCGAGAAGAAAAGTCAAAATTGTGAGATAAATGCTTGTAATTGCAAGAAAAAAGTTGAAATTGTGAGTCGCAATTAACTTTATTTTTTAGTTTTTATTCCGTGGCCAAAAAAAAAAGAAGAATTGCGAAATATAAACTTGCAATTCTAAGGTCTCAATCATCTTTTTTTTTTTCGTAATAAAAGAATTGTGAGATGTAAACTCAGAATTACAAGAAAAAAAAGTCAGAACTGTGTGATATAAACTTTGCATTTTGAGACAGTCAATTTATTTATTTACTTTTGTGGTGGAAACAAGCTTCCATATGATTGAGTGAAAGTGAGAGAGAGAAGCAGAAATGTTAACATGCATGCGTACATTGCGTGTGAATGTGTTCGAATGAGAGTGCGCTCGTACACTTTTATTTGATCACTACATTATGCACTTGGATTCAGTGTGGAGGAAACATTTGTTTTGCACAATGGACACATTCAAGTGCACATGATCTGAGACTGTTTTAAATGTGCCATACAAACATACAATAACAACATGGTGTTACTTTAAGAGGAACAAACATTACCGTATCAGAGCAATGAACTTCAACAACCGACAATCACGGTCAATGCATTGAGAAAGGCCTGATAGTGCATGATCCAAAGAGTTTTATCCAGCCCAGCTGTACTGTAGGTCATCCTCAAGGAATCCTCTTCCATGTCTTCGTTCCGTTTTTATGCTGATTGAGCCCGCTTAACTGTTGCCTGTGCTCTTCACCCACCATAGAAAATAAATTGTGTGGACTGCCTCAATAAAACGCTACATCGTGAAAAAATTAAAATAAATAAAAAAACAGTATATGTTGTACTTTGGAACAAGTTTATATTTTAAATTGTGTATATTTGTGTAAATGATTATTGTACTATAGAAAGAGTATATGCTAACAGAATCTATATTGCTTGTACAGAGATAGAAAGCTATCAGCTGAATGGTGAATAAATGTGCTGTTCATGGGAATGCTCTCTTGTTTTTTTTAGCTATCATGACCTAAAGGATATTTTATATTGGGATCAATGCAATAGACTACATTTTACATTAATTATGTATGTCATATGGTGGACATACAGTTGAGGTCAGAATTATTAGCCTTTGGTAAATATGAGCAAAAAAGCCTGTGAAAATAAATCTGCATTGTTTATTCTTTTGATCTGTCATTCAAAAACTTCACAAAAATCTAACCTTTCCTTTAAGTAAAACAACTGAAAGTGGGGGAAAATTACATTATGAAATAAATGTTTTTCTCCAATACATGTTAGTCAATGAGAAAAAACAAAGAATTTAGTTCTGATGTGCAGCAAAAGATTGTTGAGCTTCAAGTGGCTGCAAGAAAGTAGCTAAAGCATTGAAAATTGACATTTCGACCATCAGGGCAATGATTAAGATGTTTCAGTCAAATGGAGACGTTACGAATTTGCTTGGAAGAGTGTGTATGCATCAGTGTCTTTGAGTGGCCAAAGACTGTCCAAGGACCACAGCTGCAGAATTGCAGAAATTAGTTGATACATGGGGAGAGAAAGCCCCAATAATAATAATAATAATAATAATACAACAAATATATATATATTATCGTTGGAAATTTTTAAGATGTGTGGTTAATTACAAAGCTTAAAGAATAGCATTTTTTTCTTTCCACTTTAATAAGTCCTACCAAATACATTTCAAGAATGCAGTGAATGCTGCTTTATGTTAGCTAAAAGCTAGACAGTCCACTCTTCACTGACACCTACTGTAATGTCACACCATAGCTGCATCCGAAAACTGCATCCGGAGGCAGCATTTCAAGGCAGGAAGGCATCAAGGCACGTCCGAATCCAAAGTTCGTATGCAGCCCATGAGCGGGCAAATGTGTTAACATTGACACATTGCTCTTACATTTTTTGACATGTAAAGATATTTTAGTGTTCATTTAGGTGTGTGGCATTTCAAGAAAGATAGTAAATAATAAAAATTAGTAATAATATAACAAATACATTTTTAAATCTGAATACTCTAATATCTAATTATTATAATATAAAATATAATATATACAGTTGTATAAACTATAGAAGCAAGAAATCCCGGTTAAAAAAACGGTAAATATTTTTCAAATTATATTTTAAATTTAAAATTTGTTTTACTTTAGTACAGTAAAACCTAAGCATTTAATATTGTGAACAACCTCATTATATTTTACCTCACATAAAAAGTCATAGGCCTATATGGTTATAGGACATTAGGCGCGTTCGACTTAGAATGCTCAGTGTATGACATCAAAGTACCGCGAGAGCCATTCGAAAGCATAGGATCCGTGTGCTCTCTTATGGCTCTCGCGGTACTCTGATGTCATACACTGACTATTCTGCGCAGCGCCGCTTGAAGTCGAACCTTATAGGCTACCTTAGAACGCGGATGTTAACCATGTGACCATCCGCGGAAGCTAACAACAGAGTAATGACTCTTTACTCGAACATCACGTGGTGCTCAATCCAACGCTTTTCATTGGCTGTTTCCGAGGCGGGAGTTTCAGATTGCTGGACATCTGTGATAACATTTCTTATTCCATTTCAGCTCTCTTCTTTTACTAAGCTGGACAACCTATAAACATTTGGAAAATTGACTGTTTTGTCGCACCGGAGTATATTTTAAACACTTACGTCAGTCTAGGGTTTGAAAAGGGGTGTTAGTGAGATCTAAAGAACTGGCAATTGGATTACCGCCTTATTAGACAACAACTAACGTTACTGTCAACTCTCTACCAGTTCGTCTCGTGCACGTTCCCTCGAGAACGTCAACTTAATCCGAGCTTTCAACGGTCAACTTTAGGTAACGTTATATCATGAGCCTTTAAGTCCGCATTAAACCCGGAAACTTTGTAGAAATAATTATATATCTTCACCTGGACATGGATAACTACCGCCATCAGCGATATGAGGGCTCGAATCAAAGGAGGGAGAATAAAATACATCGAAAGAAAGGATTTGGAGTCGGAGTGTCAGCTCAGGGCAGTTCAAGTGGGGATGACGGAGACAAGAAGCCTAAATTTGTAAGTTACACTTTTTCAAATAATCATATAAGGTGTCTCTGTTCTCATAAATGGTTATTATTCTAGTAAGTGATCATATGTCCCCACCCTGCTGCTGTCGGCCCTCTACTGAATCACTGCTTCTTGAGTAACGTTAACGTTATTAGGAAAATGCGAAGAGAGACCGTTTACGTATTCATCTGTTTTGGTGTTCAATGTCTTGCATTTATGTTCTCACAATGATATTTTCTTGTCTGTCACTCTTTATGGGTCAGCACTCTCAGATACAAAAATAACGTGTCAAATGTTGTTCATTTGTGTTGACATATCTAACACTGAATGAATGGCTTAAAATGAGTTTCAGCAAAACAAGCAACAATCACACATGTAAAATAAATGATGTAAAATATGTAACCATCCCAAACAGCAGCCTATATAGCTTTGTTGAACTCGTATATGGTGAAATATGGAAAGTGGACCTTCAAAACGAACTGGTAGTTGATTTTATAAATGTTTTCGTAACCAAACAGAGAATGTAGAGACACATTATAAAAGAGATATAGTTTTCTGTCAAGGCTTAATAATAATGGTTCCTTAAGTTGTGTAGTATGTATGTACTGTATATGTATGTGTGTGTGTGAAGAGTTAATTTGCAAAAACATAACTCCGTTTTTAACCATTTTTAAAAATCGTGTTTTTTCATTGTACATTCCAATTAATCACAATCAAACTGCAGTTGGGTTATTTTGATTAGGTTAAAAAAAAATACAGCTAACACAATAAAAACATGATAAAAAAAACATGAGTTATCTGTTTTTGCAAATAAACTCTTCATACACACACGTGTATATATATGTATATTCAGTGCACAGCATAAATGAGTACACCCTAGGGATGTGCGGGACTAGTCGACTAAACGGTACAGCTCCTACTAGTCGACACTGAAAACAATAGTCGACTACACGAGAGAAAAAAAAGATGATTTTATCATTCAAATTACCATCATTTTAACGTTACATTTAAAACATTTTAAAGAACAGTTAAAATAAAACTTTTGAAAAAGAATACATATCAAAATATTTAAATATATAAATATTTTTTAAAAGCGTATCTGGGCGGGAACTATAATTTTACCTCACATGCGTTTTCTTCATGTCAGTTGCGGCAAGCTCCACGCGAAAGACCAGCAAGGTGTGGGATTATTTTGAATTAGGAATAAGGAAATGGAAACGTTTTTTTGTAAACTGTGTAATGTCAAATTGGCTTACAATAACTTTACTGGAGCTATGCGTAATCATATTCAATACACGTATGCGTTAGCTTGGAGTCTAGCCAAAGCCAAATGTCAATCATGTCATACACTACAACCTGCCGCTGAGGTCCGCGATCCTATCCGCGCCGTCTATTCCTCTAAACGAAGACCCACTTCGGTGGTGCTGCGGGATTTCCAGGCTCTTTTCGAAACTGTCTGCTTGCTTGTAGTTATCTCTCTGCGTGCCTGTGACTTCAGTTCCTGCCGAGCGCTTTTTTTTTTCAAGTGCCTCTAGTCCCGTCTTTCGCCAGACCACGTTAACATGTTAAATTCACTGAACAAATGCGCACGGTCTGAGTAAGTAAAACGAGCTTTGTTTTGTTTTTAGACAATATAGCCAACATGAAGTACATTTTTAAAAGCCGTTTTAATGCTATTCCTTGATAAACTTTCCTACTGTTTTTTACTTTTGTTTTAATATGTGGTTTAATATGTTGGCTAACGTTATATGAATAAGAAGAATTCTGTCAGTCTATTGATTGATTTTCCATTTCTGCATTGCTCCAGGCGATCTGAATAAATAAGCTATGCACTGGTTTATGAAGAGTGTATGCTCTATCTTTTTTTCCTGTTTAACGACCGCCTAAAATTAATTGATGATAACGCGAGGCACGCATACGGCATAATCGTGACCTATTTTTAGCAGAATTCATTGAGGGATTTGACAGTGATTCAGAGATTAAGTATTTCAACTGTATGCTTTTATATAGACACAAGCACAGTTTTTTTTTTTTTCCATTTTTGGGGGGTTTCTAGCTTTTAGACTAGTCGACTAGTCGGATACAAAACTTCCGTTTAAACGACAGTCAAATTAGTCGTAGCGCACATCCCTAGTACACCCCCTCTAATACTTTACAAATTCAGCAAATACTCTTTACTTAGATGACACGTTAGGGTTCTTTGGAGATATAATGTTCCAACAAGCCTGCTTGATCAATTACCAAAGAAGAATTTTAAAATTATTCATCAAAATAAGATTTTCTTATCAAAGTGATAAAATGTTGTGTTGCAAAAATGAGTACACCCTCCTGAAAGTTACTAAAAAAAATGTTTAAGGCTATTTTTGATCAACAGGTGAGTATATTGAACCAAAACTTTTAAAGACCAGTAATTTCCTGGCAATTAAAAGTGTTACATAGTCCTCTGAATCATACTCAGACTTAATGCTGGCAGCAGTGGAACCAGTTGGGAGAGAACTACTAGGTGACTTATTCCTTAGCATAAGAGGACAATGGTACAAGAGGAATACCAAATTATTGTTTTAAGTGTCAAAATATAGCAGAAGTAGCACCGACATTCAAAAACAATGGACTTGTGACAAGGCTCCTGAAATAATCAGGTCTTTACTTTAAGTTTTCATTTAGTGATGAGTGAATTTTTGCTAGAAAAAGAGCAGGAGAAATAACATGCAAGTGTCTCAGAGCCGGCAAAAGCTATGAAAAGAGTGACACTTTATCTCACAGAGTATGACGCAGCCTGCAGAAGTGACATGCATGGTTGTTGTCACCACTAGAATTACCCTACTGTAGCCAAAGCAAAATAAACTCATTTAACCTCTTCCAAGGCCCATATCTACAAAATAGAGACTTCTGGGAATCCATACTCTGGTCTCAAGAGACCAAGTCAATCATTTCGGATCCAAAAGTATCCAAAATGTTCTGGTGTTGCTAGAGGAGGAGTACAGTGAGAAGTGTTTGGTACCCACAGTGACATTCAGTGGTACTAAAGCTCTTGTATAGGGATGAATGAGTGCTGAATGTATGAGGGAGTTGTGCTTTATCAACGCTGTCATGAATTCACACACTACTGTGTAATGGAATACAAAAACTTGAAACAGAAGATGCTACCCTCCCCTCATTCCCTGCATTATTGGGCATTTTTTCAGCATGACAATGAAGATATTCATTCTCCCAAGGTGAAAATCCTTCAGTGGACATGTATTTCACTCAGTCTTAACGCTCTTGAGCAGCTGTGGGGGATTCTGTAGAGACGAGCTGAGCAAAACTTGCCATTAAAGACCAGAGCATTTAAGGAGGTCGTCCTCCAGGAGTTAAACAGGACAGATGTGAAAATTTGTCATGAACTTGTACACTCAATGCCAAGAAGGGTCAGAGCAGTATACTTAAAGTTCTGGAGGACATACTAAGTACTAGAATATTATACATTTGCTGAATTAAATCTAGGGTGTACTCATTTCTGCAGTCCTTCATTTAAACTAAATTGGCTAATTTACTTATCTTACAGAAAATGTTGGCATATATTTTGTTGTTTTTATTAAGTATATGTTTAATACATTTCAATTTTGCCATCTTTCCATTAATTATATTTGTGATCATTAAGAAAATACATATTTTATATTTATTCAGAGGGGGTGTACTCATTTATGCTATGTATGTATGTATGTATGTATGTTAATCCATCTCATTTTCTTATTGTATCAATATTCTGACATTACATAGCAACTCATATATATATATATATATACATATATATATATATATATATATATATATATATATATATATATATATACATATATATATATATATATATATATATATATATATATATATATATATATATATATATATATATATATATATACATATATATATATATATATATATATATATATATATATATATATATATATATATATATATATATATATATACATATACATATACATACATACTGAGTTGCTATGTAATGTCAGAATTTTGATACAATAAGAAAATGAGATGGATTAATGTCAGAGTAGATATATTGCTCTTGTAAAAAGTAATGGCAGGTAAAGTTGTGGCACATTTTATATCGGATGTTTTTAAGAGTCACTGGAATGTACAGGTGCATCTCAATGAATTGGAATGTCGTGGAAAAGTTAATTTATTTCAGTAATTCAACTCAAATTGTGAAACTCGTGTATTAAATAAATTCAATGAACACAGACTGAAGTAGTTTAAGTCTTTGGTTCTTTTAATTGTGATGATTTAGGCTCACATTTAACAAAAACCCACCAATTCACTATCTCAACAAATTAGAATACTTCATAAGACCAATAAAAAAAACATTTTTATTGAATTGTTGGCCTTCTGGAAAGTATGTTAATTTACTGTATACTATGTACTCAATACTTGGCAGGGGCTCCTTTTGCTTTAATTACTGCCTCAATTCGGCGTGGCATGGAGGTGATCAGTTTGTGGCACTGCTGAGGTGGTATGGAAGCCCAGGTTTCTTTGACAGTGGCCTTCAGGTCATCTGCATTGTTGGGTCTGGTGTCTCATCTTCCTCTTGACAATACCCCATAGATTCTCTATGGGGTTCAGGGTCAGGCGAGTTTGCTGGCCAATCAAGCACAGTAACACCATGGTCATTGAACCAGCTTTTGGTACCTTTGGCAGTGTGGGCAGGTGCCAAGTCCTGCTGGAAAATGAAATCAGCATCTTCATAAAGCTTGTCAGCAGAAGGAAGCATGAAGTGCTCTAAAATTTCCTGGTAGATGGCTGCGTTGACTGTGGACTTCAGAAAACACAGTGGACCAACACCAGCAGATAACATGGCAGCCCAAATCATCACTGACTGTGGAAACTTCACACTGGACTTCAAGCAACATGGATTCTGTGCCTCTCCACTCTTCCTCCAGACTCTGGGACCTTGATTTCCAAATGAAATGCAAAATTTACTTTCATCTGAAAAGAGGACTTTGGACCACTGAGCAACAGTCCAGTTATTTTTCTCCACAGCCCAGGTAAGATGCTTCTGACGTTGTCTCTGGTTCAGAAGTGGCTTGGTAGCCCTTTTCCTGAAGACGTCTGAGCGTGGTGACTCTTGATGCACTGACTCCAGCTTCAGTCCACTCCTTGTGAAGCTCTCCCAAGTGTTTGAATCAGCTTTGCTTGACAGTATTCTCAAGCTTGCGGTCATCCCTGTTGCTTGTGCACCTTTTCCTACCCAAATTCTTCCTTCCAGTCAACTTTGCATTTAATATGCTTTGATACAGCACTCTGTAAACAGCCACACCTTTCAGTAATGACCTTCTGTGACTTACCCTCTTTGTGGAGGGTGTCAGTGTTCGTCTTCTGGATCATTGCCAAGTCAGCAGCCTTCCCCATTATTGTGCTTTCAAAGAACAAGAGATACCCAGAATTTATACTGTAGGGTAGGGTTGCACGATACACCGGTACTACGGTAGTATCGCGATACTAAAGCTTAAAAATACCCGCGGTGCCATTGCATTTTTTTAAACGGTAGTATCGTCCATAAGGTAGTACCGTAAGATATGTAGTATGCACGGCAGTAACACTGTTTGTTTAAAATGTTAATTTGAACATGCATGCCAGCAGAAACATTACAAGTTGATTGCCAAATGTCTTTCTGCTGTGCTCTGTGTATACGCTTTATATTGTATTTAGTGTTTCCCGACGCTTCAGTTCAGTTTGCAATGAGAAGTTGCACTTGCACGTCGTTGTTCATGCTGCAGTTTATCAGAAGAAAGGGTCTGATTCAGACCGTCTGATGTCATTTTAAAAAAACAGCAGATCAAGCATCACTTATTCAACATCATAATATCTTAGAAGAAAGTATTCTCGCAGTTTTATTCATTTGACCACTTCTAGAGCAGGTGTAATAGTTCGTTTCTGGAAGCATCTTTGCGATCACGAACACGGTTCCATTCATCAACATAGCGGCTTTGCACTTGGTTCTTATCAATCATTATATATATATTTTTATTCATTTATAATGTTATGTTTTAATATACATTCTGCTAACTTGGAAATTTCAAGATATGCGAGCAAAAAATGCTCCTGACATTTCGGCAATATGACACAAGCAAGAGTGCTAGCTGTTTTTGTTTCGTTTCTGAGTTCGAATCCAAATCTGCGTTGGCTTGGGCGAATCACTGATTCACTGAGCAATTCATAAAAACAGTCATTTGATTCGCTCCTGAAGGATTCAGCCGTTTTGAAAGAATCGTTTGAATGACTCAGTGATTCAATCACGAACTTCTGCCACCTGCTGGCCGTTTTAAGTTTCCCATCTAAAAGTAGGCATTTTACATTATTTTCCAACATATTTCTATATTCAGTGGCCCTCCATATTTCTGTAGTCACTGGCCCTCCAGGATCAAGTTTGATGACCCCTGCTTTAGAAGGACAAAACTGGTCCATTATTCTACAACGTTAAAGGCCAATGAAATGCAAGGTATCCACACGAAGGATTTATGTGCATTATATGCACTTTGTCAAGTTAGTCTGCATCTGCTCTGTCCGTGCTTTTTGTTTCTTCAGTAATCAAATATGTCTAATTTTATGCAAATTGTAGATATTTCTTAAAATTGACAGCATGATGGTTGTTTTTTAGATGGATTTGAGAAATGGCAACAATTATTTTTTGTTATGTTTAAACAGACAGCAGAGAGACAGATGGAAAAAAACACACCCACACACATTGAACCCCTCTCTCAATGCCATTAACTTAGTTGTTGACTGCCAGTGCTAAATCAAAGGATAAAATTAGCTCAGGGATAAGACAGAATTATCCAGTCTTGCTTTAGTGCTGTGCTGGTGGAGGTACAGTATTGTTTCTGAATGCCCACCCAACATGATGAGTGACACTGTGCCAATATCAGATGACGGGCTTTGACTTTTGTAAATAATACTATGTGGTTTAGGAGAGGGGTTTTAAAACATTTGATGCCAGGTACCCCTAAAAACCTTCCTGAAATATCAAGGCAGCTACACACTAGAGGTCGACCGATAGTGGATTTTACCGATACCGATAACTAGGTTGGACCACACTGGCCGATACCGATTAATCAACCGATAGTTTGTAAAATGGATAATGAACGAAAACTAAAATAGAGCTTTACTATTGTTTAAAAAGCAGTAACAGTACTAAACCATACTTTGTAAATGAATAAAAATGTTGTACTAATATTAATTTTAATATTGATCATTAGTTATTTCATAGTTTACTAATGTTAAAAGAAGAAACTTTAAAATTTAAAAATGAAGCCTATTAGTAGCTAATAGTAAATGTTGAAATGAACACAATCTAACAAAGAACAATACTTACAGCTCTACTGTAAATGGACTCTTATTGTTAAGTATTACCATTTCATTTCAACAGTCATGCTTAAAGATGGCCATCTTGAAATGTGAATCTTGAAATACCTACACAAGGCCATATTAAAATTACATGCACATTTTATTTGCTTCTATTTTAGAACACTGCATGATTATCTAATCAAAATATAAAAAAATATGCAAGTGACACACTGTGCAAAAGCGCAGCGCTGCATCTTGGAGAAGTCACGGGTATCACACACACCGGACGCGTCACGTTCAATTCAAGCAGTGGTCTAAAGCGGGCTCTGTGCAGCGTGCAGTGTCACATGCCAAAATAAACAACACGTGTGGTCAGTGATTTCCGCCTCTAGAGCCCGCTCTCATACTGTATAATGACAGCAGACCATTCTCAGCTGCTCCAGCAACAGACGCAACACGGAAAACTATCGGCATGGATTTTTGCTGATAACCGATAGTTCTGCAAATCAACTATCGGTGCCGATTAATCGGTCGACCTCTACTACACACTGTACTCTTTAAAGGTTTGGGGTTGGTAAGATTTTTAAAAAATGTTTTATAAAGAAGTCTCTTATGCTCACCAAGGCTGCAATTATTTGATAAAGAACTGTAATATTGTGAAATATTATTACAATGTTGTAAACCATTTTCTTTTGACTATTTAAAATGCAATTAATTCCTGCGATGGCAAATCTGAATTTTCAGTAGCTATTACTCCAAACGTCAGTGTCACATGCTCCTTCAGAACTCATTCTGTTATGATTTGGTGCTCATGAAACATTAATATTATAAATGTTGAAAACAGTTGTGCTTTTTTAATATTTACATAAGCTATTTTACCTTTTCTTGATTCTTTGATGAATAGAAAGCTCAGATTTTTTTAATAAATTTTGTAATTTTCTTTAAAACCTAATGCCTTTTGTTGTATCACTCTGTTTATGTATTATTATTTTTTTTTTATTAAAAATGGCTTTTATTGCACAGAAGCCCAAAACAAAACAAAAACAAAACACTTTTTGGATGCTGTCTTGACTTTTGTTACAATGATAGAGAGACTGTTGAAGCAGATAAAACACAGGGAGTACTTTAGGTGCTTTCCAAATAAATGGCTCAAAAATAAGGGATTTGTTTTACTCTAAACAGATGTGAGGTATTTGTTTAGCAGTCCTGAGATGTTTTCATCAACACACCCTTTCTGAGTCACAGAGTGTAAGGCATAAGTGCACTTCTTTTATCAGAATGATGTTGTCTCCTTTCAGAATGTGTGGAATGCAGTGACTGTTAAGAGGCCATTCTTTATTTCCACCTCCTGTGGGTTGTTACAGCTGAACTTGTAATGAACAGTTCAGACTACAGGTGGTCCACAGATCGAGTTTTAGCTCCAGTAGTGGATTATCTTGAAACTCAATTGATCTTTGACTGGTCACAGGCTGTGCTCGATCTTTCTGCTCCTGTCGTCTCTTCATGTTTCCTGTGTTCCCAGAAGAGACTATACTGTCCTCCTCCTCTGGTTTCTGACCCTTTTAATGTAATTAGTGGGATTACGGATGAACTGCAGTTTTAGAGTGACCATTGACACAACTGACCTTTGTGCACGATGCAAATTTGACTTCTACAGCATATACTTATATTTTCATGCATAGGTTAGACTTCAAATCAAACATTTTTCATTTTTTTTTGTAAAGAGTTCATAATTGCTTCCTCTTCACTGTCATGAGAGCATCTTTTGTGCATTGCTCATTTCTTTGCAATTACAGTTCATACAAGTGCTTTGTTAAAGAGCTTCATCATTTGAGTTCTTAAATTTTTGTAAGATCAGTTGGGTTTATTCAGTTGGTGATTTATACAAAATCACTATTCCTTTATCTTCTCACCAGTTATTTGGCAGGTATTATGTTTTTGGAAAATAAGTGATAACTTACAAATAATGTAGTAATTTGTTTTGACTTAACATTTATCTATGTATGAAAAATTACTGTGTACAGTATCTATTAACCAGTAGGTGTCACAATAACACCACGAAAAGAAGGCATTGAGGCAAGTACAATTTTCAAGAACTTTTAAACACATGCTTTTATAACCAGCTCATTTTTGTGCCATCTTTAATTTTAAGATGAGCTGCTAAACGTTTTCTTTTTTGGGTTCCCAAAAGAAGCTTTCAGTGAGCAGTTCTGATTGTGAAGAACATTTTAATAATCTAAACAACACTCCTCTTCCACCATAAAGAAACTTATGTTCAATGTAAAGGTTCCATGGATGTTAAAGCCTCTTTATGGAACTATCAGTGCTAATAAAGAACATTTAATTTTTCTTCTTTTTTTTGGGTGCCATAAATGTGAATCATAAAGTTAGTGTCACATTCTTTGAAGTTGCTCTGCAATGTTCCTTAGACCAGATTAATTTGTTTGAATGCTCCGTAGGGCTGGGTATCGATTCAGATGTCCCGATTCGATTCGATTTCGATTCGCAAGCTCTCGATTCGATTCTCGATTTTTTTTTTTTTTTATTAATTCAGTGAATATAGTTTTAATACAAAAGCTATTGATATTTCTAAAAAATAAACAGTAAACATCAGTTTACAAATGGTGAATTAATAAAAAGAAATTAAGAACCACAGGCCTGTATTTTAAAACCTGTTCTTTTTTTGTATCTCCATTCTTAAACAATAATAGGACCCTATAAAATGTTCTTCTTAATTTTTCTAGTAATCAGATGAAGGTATAAAAAATGTATTTATCCTAATCAAATGAAATTTAAACCCTTTTGTTTTTTGGCAAACAAAGTGCTGCACAACAGAGGTTTACTGTTTAAAATTAAAAAGAAAACAAATGGGATTATTCATTTAAAAATAAAGATTTATTAATATTTATTAGCACTGAGTCTTAAAACTGCTAAATAGTAATATATTCTGCCAGTTTCTTAACGTTAACGTTCTTAACGTAAACTAAACTTTTATTTTGACGGGTTGCTGTGAGGAACTTGCAGCTGCTGTGTATGTGATATGACGGTAGTTTTCTCAAGCTAAACGGTAAAATGCAAATGGAAATTACACTCAGAGTAGCTGGAGATGATATTCGTGTGTTAATATCATCATATAGTGAGACGGCAGAAGATGAAAACACTGCGAGCGTCGTCCGCGCTTATGTGTGTAAGTTAGTTAGTAAACACAACATTGCGTCGCGCCATCCGCCATTCATTCATTGCGGAAATCATGGCGCATTATGCGTGATATCAAATGCTTCCACAGATTTATATTACTACAGCATTTCACCTGAGCATTACGAATCACACGTATGGCTTTGTTCTTGTCAACAGCATCTCTGCCATGAAAAGCTATGAATGAATGACAGGCTTTCTGTTGTAACATAGCGTGAGGTAAATAAGGGTGACATCTAGTGGAGAGGACTAATGATAAGAATCACATTAATCAGATCTCTTTTTAAATGTGTGCTAAAATAAATACCGGAAAAGATCGATTCGCGGCTTTTGAGAATCGATATCGAATCGATGTCATTAAAAAAAACGATTAATCGAAAAATCGTTTTTTTTTGCCCAGCCCTAGTCTTGGAGGGACAAATGAATCATTGCATGTTTAGTGTGCCATGTGTGCATGGCAAGCCCAAAATCTCAAATGTTACTGATTTTATTTATTTATTCATTTATTTTAAATGCAGCTTATGCAAGTTGATATGGTTGAGTCATAGGCTCTTCAGTTTAGCAGAGTAGGTGCAGTTGCCAGTGCAGGTGTTCAAATTTGTCGGGTGACATTTCGGGCTACCCTTCAGAAGGAATTGTCCTGGTCTAAATGTTCAGCTCCCTCATCTGTCTCTAGTAAGGGAGGGAGACGGAGCAAGAGAGTATGCGAGTGGGAGAGAAAAGGATTCTGGTGCAGCTCATAATGCAATAACAACAACAAGCGAACATAACATGGTGAGGGTCAACCAAACAACTCTCATTACCGCTAATTATAATGCCAGATTGATTTCTCTGTTACGGACTTGCAAGAATGCACTTGAGGATGAAAAATTTAGAAGATTTGAGTTGGAAAGAGGGGAGTATAAGCCCAAACAAGCCCAAATAAATTCAGCTTTTGTAGTTGCCGTTATACATCCAGAGCCAAACCAACTTGATGGATTTTACAGGGAGCTTTCATTCTCTTGCGGTTGTGACAGCCTCTGCCTTCTGTTCACCTCCCTACATTTGGACTAGAGGAGTCTGAGCAGCTTAATGTAAAATGTTCCCACAGTGATGGGTAGACAGTACCGCTGTGGTACTGCAGGACTTGTTGATTGAGATTTGGAAAAAAAATTGGGAATCCTGTCTGAATGTCACAGGATGACTTCTTCTGTTGGCAAGACATCCTCACATACAGTAAATGTCTCTAAAATTAGCAATGTAGGAAAGGAACAATGACAAAAGTCAGAGAGTACGAGGTTGTATGATGTGAGAGGAGGATGCTTTTGCCTCACTAAAAGGCCAAATGGCAGTATTGGGCTTGCTGAATAGAACAATGTGAAAGAAGCAATTACAGAAGCTGCCAGTGATGCTTTTCTTTATCGCAACATGTTCTGCTGCCTTAATGGTGCATTTAACTTTAGACTGACCTAAATGAAAAGGATGAGACTTTTCAAACGCTGGAAACAACAATGCCAGGAAAAATAGGTGCAACTATAAAATTTTTCTCATCCTATTGCCTCTGTTGTCACTGATTTTTTTTTTTTGTTAATTTGTAATGAAAGGTAATTTTCTTATTCAGCTTCTTTCACTCAGGTTTCAAATATACTACACCTAGAGTTTTCTAAGTAAGTCACGATAACTTGCTCCCCTTGGTGGCTGCACTTATTACCTGGTGTGATAAAGCTCACTGGAAACTAAGCTGTCGTCAAGGCCAGCAGGATGTTGTCTCTTCCAACTGTAGCCTGAAATGTAGGTTGTGTACTTTCCTTGCATTCTACAAAAGATATTTCGATATGTTTTGTAACAAGTTGTTCTCACCTATTGGGCATTCGTGGCCTAATGGATAGCGAGTCGGACTTGTAACCGGAAGGTTGTGGGTTCGAATCTCAGGTCCGGCAGGGATTGTTGGAGTATCCTCCTTCAATACCATGACTGAGGTGTCCTTGAGCAAGGCACCGAATCCCCCAACTGCTCCCGGGGCGCTGTAACATGGCTGCCCACTGCTCTGGGTGCGTGTTCACTTAGGAGGGTTAAATGCAGAGAATACATTTCACTGCTGGTTATATACTCTCTATATAATTGTGTATGTGACGAAAAAAAAAAAAAAAAAAAATGACGGATAAAAGGGACGATATGAGTCAAACATGATCTTTGACGTTTTTTTTTTTTGAAGGCATTGGAGATTGGAAAGACATTTAAAAAACATTTTAACCTACAGTGTAAAATTATCCCTGTAAAGGCAGGTTAGGTGATTTGATTCAAAACCATTTTGCTGGTTTAAAGTCTCTTCACATCTCAGAGCCTATGATGCTGACATGGCATTAAAGTGCATATTGCAGGTTAAAAAAAAATTCAGATGAATATATATAACCTTGTATGAAAATACCATATGAACCGTTAATGCAGGATTTGAAAATGTTTTACAAGACGTGAGGGCACAAATTTAGAAGAAAAAGTGAAGCTTTCCTTGACTGTTCTCAAAAAACACTTTTTTTTTTTTTTTCAACATCGCGTCATATGACGTCACGAGAGGGAGTCGTGTGCTGCGCTTTGTTGGTATTCAGTGGGAGCGGGCGTGAGTTAGTGTGTTTTCGGTAGTTATTTTTATTTCAATTTATCATCGTCATGGTAAATTTTTGTGATTGTGGAGGTTGCACAAACTCCAGCCTGTCAGGACATCGAGTCCACAGGTTTCCTAACAAGAATTAGGACAGTATCTTCCGGGCCTCGGTGCTTTTGTGCAGCTGAAGAGACGGGACTTCACTAATGCATGTGCTTCGAGAAACGCGGTGGTGTGTAACTTAGCGATAACTTTATACCGGAAGATTATCATCCCGGCGATATGATGCAGTTCAACATGGGATACCAAAGCAAGAAGCAAGTGAGACTCCGAGCTGGTGCGGTTCCTTCGGTGCACACAGCACCTTCATCGGGTCCCGGTCAGCCTGTGGTTCGGCCACCGGCGGGAGACATGATGCTCACGGATCCGTCAGAGATGCAGCTCCACGAAAACATCAACTGTGCACCGTAAGTCTTGTTTTTTTTTTTACATTTGCTAACTACCAAATCAGTGAACATAATTATTTAAATAATGAGACACAACGAGATTATATAAGTTGTTGTAAAGCACCGCAGCTAGCTTGTAAGCATTAGCAATATCGTTATATTTTTTAAAAACCTTGTAAAAACGATACCATATGAGAAGGCATAGCTGGTAAGTTAACCTCAGTTTGCTAATATTATAAGCATCAAGTCTTGTGACAGCTTAGTGACATTGTTTGCATAGCTAATTGTACATTTTTTGTCATGCGGCGTGTTTATTAGGCTTTGGATGATGGGAGTGTGAAGATCTGAAGCAGTGGAGGCCAGCTGTTATTATCCACCTCTACTGGACTGCAGCTTCCACTCCTAATGGAGATGCAGATGTGATGGAGGCCAAATGGAAAAGCATGGTCAGCAGTGAATGTGATCTAAACTTGTGCTTGCTTCTCCCAGCATATGCCGTCTGAGAGAGGAATACTGCAGGTCACCACAGGCTCCACGAGAACGCAGCACCGTCTTGTCTTCTACTACACCTGCTCCTCTTTCCAGATCCCTCCAGAGGATCAACAAGATCAGGCTGTTGGCATGTATCTAGCACAGCATTCACGATTGAACGCACGTTAACAACACATTAGTGTGGTACCCAGACTGAAAGATTGTAAAATGTTAAATGTTTTTAAATGGGTCAGATGGTATATTTTTCTTTCGGTAGTATATGTTTTGTATGTATTGTATTGTATTGTATTGTATTGTTATGTATGTATGGTATGTATGTATGGTATGTATGGTATGTATGGTATGTATGTATGGTATGTATGGTATGTATGTAAAGTTGCAATGTTGTGTTTTGAGTTGAGTATTAACAGTGCTATGAAATAATATTTATGATTTAGTGCTGTATAAATAAAACTGAATTGAATTAACCATAAATGGATATCTGCTTGATATCTAATAGGGGTGCTCCGATCAGGATTTTTGAGGCCGATTGCTGATCACAGAAACCAGTATCTGCCGATCCGATCACCGATACCGATCTTTTTAAAGCCGCCTTTTTTATCATGTAGTATTATTTATAGTGATACTCCAATCAGTATTTTTAGACATTTATTCAATGCCTGAATTCCCCTCTTAGGTGACTCTTGTGAGAGAGGATTTTTTAATTTGAGGGGTGGAGGGGGCATTTTTTTTGACATCTTTCAAAAATATACATTTATCTCACCTAAATGTTTGATCATCCAGTGCATTTTTGTTTTTACAATTGTGCAATTGTTGCAGAAAAGCTTACACACAGCACAAGCCTGTTTCACACAGGAATCCACTACTGATTCATCTGTTTACCACAAACACAACATTTATCCATTATTTTGATTTCAAATCCAAACATTGTCACTGAAAATGCTTTCATTTTGATTCTTTGTTCTTTTACAGTAATACAATCTTTATAGACGTATTTAAATGCAATAAATATAAGAAACACATTATTCAATGCTTTTTACTTTTGCATTTAGGCTACTTCGGGATTTATATATTAAGTTGCTCAAGCAAGTGGCAAAACATTTAAACTACTTTTCTTATGTTATCACAAACATTCTAAATGAACTTATGACTGGCAGAAACAGTCAGCTCTACTGAATTTTCTTTTGCATTTAAATCTTTATTACAAGCAATCCTGCGGTTTATAAAGAACTTTGCTTTCCATACCTCCACGAGTGCCATCTATTATTGTCTTGTTTATCTAAAAGTGCTCTTTTCCTTAAACCTAGCCAAAAAGCCACATGATGACTCTGAAACACAGTAGACTTTAATTATATGCATTCATAGTGTAATTAATACATTTTCGTGTCAATCCATGTGCATATTTACCGCAAACAATGCGCTGTCACTTTAATTCAGTGCGTGCAGCACAGCAAAGATAGACTCGGTGCGGAAACGATCGCTGCACTGCTGCAGACGCACCGCTCCTGACCGCAACCGCGTGCAGTGTTAACGCTCTGATCCGTTAACATGAGCGTGGAAAAATACGCGGCATACGCACTGCAAACGGAGTAATGTGAGCCTGGCATTATGTGTGTGCTCTGCGAGTGTGCTTGAGCGCACAGTCTCCAGGAGAGCGCTGAATGGTTTAAACACTGGCTAGAATTAACAAGAAAAGCAGTTTATAAACTTTAGTAATGATGCGACACTGCCTCTATTGTGCAAGTGACACTTCCTGTGTCAACTGTGCAGCGTGCAGCTCGCTTATAATGCAGACGCGATGATTTGAAGCCATTTGCGCATTTTGAGAGGGAAAGTGCGCGCGTGATTTACACAGGCTGTTTATGAAACTCACAGAAAGTTTCAAATGACTTTATATGTTATTTAATGAATAAATATGAATTGCACTTCACCTTCAGCATTATAATGATTTCACCCGTGTCAGACAGAGACTGAGACAGTGCGCTGCATGTCATGCCAAACCTCTTACGGCACGCGAGTCATCAGCTAGAGATCGTTTTTTTGAGATCGGCCTTTTAGAGACCGCCGATCAAACGTCCCCAAGCGATTATCGGTCGATAATGATCGGTACCCGATCAATCGGAGCACCCCTAATATCTAATGTAAACTTCATAAACAAGTTTTTATACAGTAAGACAATTTGTGATTGATTATTTTTTTATTGATTGTCACCAAATTAGGGCCATTTAAAACCTTTATAAAGTCCTCCTTCCGCTGTAAACTGTCTTCTAATGGCTGACACAACACATGCAGGTAAGGGCTGCCCAGAACACCATAGGCCCAGCGGACAACTTGTCTTATGCTGTCAATATTGATTGTCTTATACCAATGGCATCAAAAAGTGTGACTTACAGGTAGTTGTGACCTACCTAAATATAGGCAGCTTTGAAAAAACTAAATTATTCAGATCGTTTTAAAATGGTTTTCAAATCTTTAATATACTATGTATTTATACATACAAGTATTTAGCTTAGAGTAATAAATGATCTCTGCCCTAAACACTCATGACTGCTGGCCTGGATAGGTCCATGCTCCTGTCTTAAGTGCACATAGGCTATCTGTAGCACATATGGGTTCAGACAGCAAGCCTCAAAACCTGGATGCAGAGTCAGACACTGCACATCAAGTGTGGGGGTCACATTCTCCACTAAGGCCCAATATGTATCTAACTCCCTGCAGCACTCACTTTCCTCACCATGGCCTCGCATTTACCACACAAACACTTAATGAAACAAAAACGTGTTTATTTCTCTCTCTCCTGCGGTGATGAGAAACCGCTATATCACGTAACGTTAGTGTCGGATATTACCGAGCGTGACACGCCTGATCAACGCTTATTAGTTTCTGTTACTGGTAAGTCTCAATACTCATAGATGACCAATACTAGCTTTGCTATTGCTTGATTACATTAGCTAACATGTGTACATCTCTAAGCTAACACTGGTCTCTCACAAGACACCTGCCCTGTTCTCCTCACACATCAACTCAATTTGTCTCCTCTGACCGCTGTTCTGTCTAATGTGGCTTTGGAGAGTGATTTGCAGGGCGGGTGGAATCTTATGCTGACAAAGCTATATTACTATTGCTAGTCTCTCCGAAATCACCTACTCTACCTTTACATTTATGGTAAAAAGCCATCAGTTGTAGTTGTCAAAGTCACTGCAACAATACAGTTTCTGGTACTACAATGTTGGTGAATACAGGTGCATCTCAATAAATTAGAATGTTGTGGAAAAGTTCATTTATTTCAGTAATTCAACTCAAATTGTGAAACTCGTGTATTAAATAAATTCAATGCACACAGACTGAAGTAGTTTAAGTCTTTGGTTCTTTTAATTGTGATGATTTAGGCTCACATTTAACAAAAACCCACCAATTCACTATCTCAACAAATTAGAATACTTCATAAGACCAATAAAAAAACATTTTTAGTGAATTGTTGGCCTTCTGGAAAGTATGTTAATTTACTGTATATGTACTCAATACTTGGTAGGGGCTCCTTTTGCTTTAATTACTGCCTCAATTCGGCGTGGCATGGAGGTGATCAGTTTGTGGCACTGCTGAGGTGGTATGGAAGCCCAGGTTTCTTTGATAGCGGCCTTCAGGTCATCTGCATTGTTGGGTCTGGTGTCTCTCATCTTCCTCTTGACAATACCCCATAGATTCTCTATGGGGTTCAGGTCAGGTGAGTTTGCTGGCCAATCAAGCACAGTAACACCATGGACATTGAACCAGCTTTTGGTACATTTGGCAGTGTGGCCAGGTGCCAAGTCCTGCTGGAAAATGAAATCAGCATCTCCATAAAGCTTGTCAGCAGAAGGAAGCATGAAGTGCTCTAAAATTTCCTGGTAGATGGCTGTGTTGACTGTGGACTTCAGAAAACACAGTGGACCAACACCAGCAGATGACATGGCAGCCCAAATCAAAGCGTTGTCTCTGGTTCAGAAGTGGCTTGGTAGCCCTTTTCCTGAAGATGTCCGAGCGTGGTGACTCTTGATGCACTGACTCCAGCTTCGGTCCACTCCTTGTGAAGCTCTCACAAGTGTTTGAATCAGCTTTGCTTGACAGTATTCTCAAGCTTGCAGTCATCCCTGTTGCTTGTGCAACTTTTCCTACCCAAATTCTTCCTTCCAGTCAACTTTGCATTTAATATGGTTTGATACAGCACTCTGTAAACAGCCACACCTTTCAGTAATGACCCTCTGTGACTTGCCCTCTTTGTGGAGGGCGTCAATGTTCGTCTTCTGGATCATTGCCAAGTCAGCAGTCTTCTCCATTATTGTGGTTTCAAAGAACAAGAGATACCCAGAATTTATACTGTATGGATGGTCATTTATTGAAACTCAAATGTAAATATTCTAATATTTTGAGATACTGATTTTTGACTTTCATGAGCTGTAAGCTCTAATCATCAAAATTAAAACAAAAAACTTTTGAAATGTTTTACTTTACATGCAATGAATCTAAAATATATGAAAGTTTCACTTTTTGAAATGACTTACAAGAAAAAATGAACTTTCTCGACATTCCAATTGATTGAGATGCACCTGTATATTGTACAACTTGTTATTGTATATTTAATTACATCATGTAATGTTAATATACCATCTAAGCTGCTACTAAAATTTGATAATCCGAGTTTATTGGTCTTTCATAAAACATGGGCAGTGCTCATATTTAGATGGTGCACAGGATCATGCACACATACAACACAAAAATAATGCTATAAACGTGAACTAATCAAGAGAAAATATAACACAAAACACCCTAATGTACACTACTTCTAACAAACATAAGAAAAACATTTATATAAAATAGTCATATTTAATAATGTCACACAGAGTTTTGGAAACATCCTTTTACTGTTTTTGCAATTACATTATTTTTCCAAAAAACACATTTGGATTTTACTGTAGAATTTACCATTTAATAAACCATTTAAATTTTTGTTTGTGGTAAGGAAACTTAAAGTTAAACAATTAACAGGTTTTTATTGTTGCATTTGTTTTCTGTTAGAATTATATATATTTTTTTTAACTGTGTAGCCTGTTTTTATTTAAATAATTGAAATTGAATTCATTTATTAATGGTAATTTGTAGTGCAACCTCTGGCTGTATCCAGATGTTTCACATTGTAAAATTTAAACTGGTTCGTGTTTCACTTGTAAAATTGGGTTCTTTCTGTATTTGCATTGGGGAAATTGCTTATCTTGCTGCAAACCCCAAATTATTTATTTCATCTGGCTCTTTGAAGCCATTTCAGTAATGAATGTTGGAGATGTGGACTTTGCACACTTGGCACCATGCTTTTTTCGCTGTGTAGCATAAAAGGCAATGTTTTGAATTTGATATTAGGAAAATGGGGA
Source organism: Aspiorhynchus laticeps (assembly GCA_023376895.1). NCBI lineage: Eukaryota > Metazoa > Chordata > Actinopteri > Cypriniformes > Cyprinidae > Aspiorhynchus > Aspiorhynchus laticeps. Next base: position 76,893 of record JALXFT010004714.1, read on the forward strand.
AGGTTATTGAATTTACATCATTGTGAAAATAAGGACCCTTATTGGAAAGCAGAATACAATTTATTCTAATAAGCAAGAAGCAGAGTATTGCAAGAAGAGTTTGAATTCTTTTAGGATACTGTGTAGGACAGAAAGTCCATTAATACTGGAAGACGAAAATGGCCCCTGTAGATCTAGACAGTGATATTCTGTAGGGTGACTGCTCAATGTCTGAGAACAATCTAAGCCACTGCAGTAGGAGTGTCTGTATTGAACCGGGAGAGAGCATAGACTCCAGCAGCTACTGCATGAGCATTCATGACTGGCATGATGAAAACCACTCTCCCTGACACAAACACACACGCACTCAGAGATTGTTTCTTGTATCCATGGCAACAGTGTGTGCCATAGAAGCAGAACCAAAGTGGTGCAATTGAACCTGAACCTGCTGAGATATTTGTGGTTATGGTGGTGGGACACTGAAGCTTGTGATGTTCTTTGGTGAGGCCTTCAAGTTGGGCTAGTTGACAGCGCTCCTGTTACGCGCTGCATACCGACGTGAATGTTGCATCCAAATGATGTGACTGCAAGATTACCATCCTGATGTCTCTGAAGCTGTTTGGGGATGAGGCCTGAAGAAAGTGTGATATGGTTTTGGGATGGTGTCTTTCTCCCTTGTTCCTTACCTCTTGGCCCTGTCTGTCACTCCCCTGATGCGCTGATTGCTATGCAGCTCTGAACTTGCCTTTTGGCTCTTTATCCCGACCCCAGCTGTATCCGTGGAGACCAGCTGTCAGCCCAGTCAATTCCCCTCTTCCTCCTGACAGACCGCATCGCCCTTCGGACACAAACCTGGAGATTGGAGGAAGGCCAGAGATCTGCACACAGACTGAGGCAGAGATGGATACAAATGAAGACAGACGGATAAGCAGACATGCACATGCAGATGAATGTGTCCTGGCGCTGGCAGAGGTGATATGTTACCCAAACAGAACTGACGTAAACTCGCTTTGGGTCAGTCATCTTATTTTTGGCTGATTTTGATATCTCTATAGCACCTGGCAGAGTAATGTTCAAATTCAGAGAACTTTTTGTATGGTCTTTAGGGCAAACGTTAAACTTCTTAAATTTAAAAAGTTGACCACTGCTGTGTAGCTACAGAAATAGATCTGTTTTTATTTATTTATTAATTTATTTTTTGTTTGTATTTATTTATTTTTTTTCTCCAACAAAGTGTCATACATTCTTTATTTTTTTTTCATGGCAAATGCTCTTAATATAACAATTGGAGCGTCCGGTGATGTTAAAGTCCCCCTGTAGTGAAAATCTAATTTTTTATGTTGTTTATTTGTCTGTGTGGTGTTTTTAATATGCTTTTAGACAAACCATGTGCCAATCCATTAATCAACACCATTGCTGAGTATTTTCTCCTTAAAACTGTAGTTTCCCCATGGCACTCCCAGAAATGCGGTTTGAAACAGCCCTCGGGTTGCTACGTCACAAACCAATAACCAATCATGTCAAGGGATCGATTCCCATCACTAGCATGCAAAATATACCAATACCGGCACAAAACCAAACATAAATTAGAGCAAAAAACCCATGAAGCCGTGGTTTAATTTAGAACCGCTAACTTTATAACCCGCGGCAACCGTGTAAAAGTAGCCTGGAGTCAGACCCACCTCTCCCGCATCGGTGTCTGCACTTCACAAGCTATGATTGCTCGCGGGTGCGAATTAAGAATCACAAACGGCTGCATTCAGTCTTAACGGTATTTTGAGGACACAACATCAAGTCAGTAACTTTAATGAATGTTACAGTATTCACTGTAGTTGTCCGCTAGTAAAAACAGTTTTATCAGTCTTTATCCGTGTATGCCATTGTTTTGCGTTTACTACAGTTCAGTGGATCAGGAAGCGCTGGCTGGCTGGTGCGACAGTGGAGGCGGGGCTAATTTGCATATTCATAGATCAGCTTATAGTAAATGAGGCAAGGGTGTTGTTACATTCAAGCTATTTTAAGGCATGATAAAATTAGGGCTGCACGATATTGGAAAAAACTCACATTGCGATATTTAGTTTTTCTGCAATATATATTGCGATATTAAAAAAAAAAAAAAAAAAAAAAAAAAAAAAAATCACCAGATGATTTTAATCTCTATTTGTAAAGAAAAAAAAATATATATATATTTGGGTGATTTTATAGGTGAGTAAATCAGCATAGAAAATAAACAAATTACAACCATAGCATCTGCGTGGCTCTTACCTTGTCAACACCTGACACGCGAGACGCCACAAAATACTGTAGAACCCATAATCAGTGATGCTGTCTGTCTACACTGGATGCATGTGCGGCGCGACAAATTCCCGCTCTAATCCCGGTCTAAATCCCCGCTCTAACTGATGCCTCGCTCTATCTATGACGTACTGACACAAAAGTTCAAATGATTTGTAACAGTAGCTTTGTCGCGTCCAGTGTAGACAGACTTTGGGGCCATAGGCCGTTCACATGTCGTGGCTAAAAACACGTGGAAAACACCAGCCGCGCTGCTTTCTCCTTCTTTCCAAAGCGCTCTGGAGCTCGCGCCGTGGCTTCTGCCGTTGCTAAGCAACCGTGATCAGCGCGCTCCTCGACAATGAAGTTTCAGCAAAGGATAAATGGATTTCCAGCACTGAAATCTTGCAGTAGCTCTGCTACTAAATTTATTTTAAAATGGATATCTCTGTACAGCTGTCGCGTCTGGTGTAGATGCAGTGTCTGTGTGTGAGCAAAGAAAACAATCAGTATATATATATATAATGAAAAATAGGCCTACTAAACATCGCACATCCTGCGATGTGACTATTGCGGATGCGTACATCGCGATATCGATGCTGAAACGATATATCGTGCAGCCCTAGATAAAATTATTTTCACAAGAAAAAACATTTCAGTATGTCATTTTGATGATCAAATATAAGTTTTAAGGGATAAAATATTTGACTACAGGGGGACTTTAAGTATTTTGTTTTGCTCACCAAAATTCTAACACTTAAAGACAAGACTCAAACTGTGCAATAGTGGGTTATCACAATGTATGAATTATGATGTATCTTCAGGGCTCTACAGTTGCATTTGCGACTGAAAACTA